>SMMG02000169.1:0-23119 GCA_005393395.2 Gossypium australe
TGACCCTAATCGGAACGGTGGTTCCGGGACCACGAATCCGAGCTTGAGGGATATTATAATATTATGTTTCTGTTTGTTATGTGTGATTTAGTGAGTGCAAAAATTTCGTAGAAAATTTTAGCTATCTAAGTGTCTAATTTGCTAAGAAGGCTTAAATTGCAAGAAGGATTAATGTAGTGGGCATTAATGAAAAGGGGCTAAATGAATTGTCCATAAAACATGGGAATTTGCATGTCAAATTTCCCACATTTGAACAAGGTGGACGGCAAGCATGCATATATGCTCTCTTTTTTATATTTTTGTATGACATTTAGGCATTTTATATTAAGCATGCTATGATTATATACTTTTTAATTGTATATTTTGATTTTTAATAAAATTAAAAGAGGAAGCATGCTATAATCTATGTTGAAAAAGAAAAAAATAAAAACAAAGGAATAATTCTCTTATCCTTCATTCCTTCTTGCCGAAACCACCATCAAGAAGAGAAGGGAAGAGCTTCATCCCCCTATTCGGCCTTGCATGCACTAGGATAGGTAAGAGCTTGATCTTGATTTTGAAAACTCACCTTGATATGGCTTAAAATTCTTAATCTTTTCTTTTGAAACAAGCAAAAAGACTTTGTTAATATGGGTAGGCTTGATGAAATTCGGCCATGGGTGAGGAATGGTGGTTTGGGTTGTCAATAAACTTTGATAATATGAGAGGGAGAAGAAGCTTGAGTTTGTAAGAAAATGGTTTAAATTTAGGCATGGGGATGCCCTTATATTCAGCCGAATGTGAGACCACCTATTTTGAATCCTTTTCCTTGTGTTAATGTTCGGCTATACTTATATTGTATAGTGATTAGACATGGATGGATGGTTTTGCATGGTTGTGTTGGTAGTCTTACATACTATCGAGTTCTTGTGCAAAAATTTGAGATTTAAGCTCTCCTTAGATTCGGCCATGACTTAGTTCTAAGGCCTTTTTCATATGTGATGAAAGCATGGTGGCTATGGTTGGTTACATTGTTTGATAGATAGAAAAAAAAAAAAAGAAATGGTGGATACCTTAGCTTGATTTAATAAGTCTTATGAAGTAGAAATTGTTTGCTTAGGATACTAATAGAAAAATCATGTTAAATTTTGGGTTTAAACAAGCTAATATTCGGCTGGAATTAGGATGAATAAGTTGTGGTTATCTAGCTTGTTTCTTGGTCGTATGTTGAAAAAAATGCATGGGTACTTTAAATTGGCATATTCGGCCATAGGAGAGCATGACATTGAGTTATTGAATTCGGGTACATAGGCACACTTTTATCAAGTTAATATATGGCCATGGATGGCAAGATAAGTTTTAAATTAAAGCACGTTGATGAGATCATTATCAAAGTGTTCCCAAGTATTTTGAATGCACTTGAACAAAGTAGTGCATGAATGCCGAATGCAAATGTTTATGTCTTGCAATTTATTTATCATATAATTTTGCTTTCGAATTGAATGGAAGTGTGGTTTAAATGGGTTTAATTGAACCAATTTAGATCAAGATCAAAAGGAGAAGAAGTTGGAGCGAGGAAAAGCTAAACTAAACGAATAGTTGGAGATTTTGAATCTATTTACTTTTAAGGTAAGTCCTTTAGTTAAATCATGTCAAAGCGTAATTATGGTTATCTTGACTATTAAAAAGTTATGTATGCTAATGTCTAATTTCATCTTGGCCGAATGCATATTGACATATTGGTTGATGATTTAAGTTGAGAATGTGATGGAAATTATTTTGGCTAGTGCAAGGTGAATGAGTAAGTTTTTGAGCTACCTTATATCTAAAGATTCTTTACATATCTAGTGAATGATATAAATTGTATAAACTTGGTATAAAACCATGAGTTGGTCGATTGCGATAGTGATGGATTTGATGGATTTCAAATTTATTAAATGCATTGGTAATAAAGGTATATTATTCGATATGTATAGTGAAAATGTGAAAAGCATGTAAAGACATTTTGACATTCGGGCTTTTATGCCTAGCAGGCCTCGTGCCGGTGTTATCTATCAGGCTTTTACGCCTAGCAGGCCTCGTGCCGGTGTTATCTATCGGGCTTTTGTGCCTAGCAGGCCTCGTGCCGGTGATACCTATCGGGCTTTACGCCTAGCAGGCCTTGCGCCGGTGTTACTTTTCAGGCTTTTACGCCTAGCAGGCTTGATGCCGGTGATGAAATTTACCTAAGAGGAGTTTAATCCTTGTCAAGACAATCTAGAATTGAATTGTCACGAATATGGTTCGGGTAAGTATGTAAGGTATGTTATGTTAAATATTACTTGTGCCAAATTGTCATTGATGAATGTAATTGGACGGAAGTCGAGCTTAGAACATGCTATTATGGGACAATTGATTTGCATGTATGACTGCTATGAAAGTAGGTTTCGAATTATTAATATTTGGCCTTGTGTAAACTATTTACTTAGTTGTTTATGTAGAATGTCATATGTGGACTGTTTTATCGTCATAAATAATTAAATGTTCTAATTTAAATGAGTTGGGACTTACTAAGCTAGAAAGCTTACTCGTTGAGATGTTTCCTCTGTTTTATAGATTAGGAGCAAGCCACAAGCTCACCGGGATCGTTGGAAAGTCGCTCACACTATCAACCTACATTTTGGGTACTCCTTCATTTTGGGTTGGTCTTTAAAAGAAGGCATGTATAGGATAGGCTTGGTTTGTTTTGAGGAAATTTTACGGTTCACATGTAAACCCTAAAGGAATGGCCATGCGAATATGGCTAAATTTCTAGTTAAGTACGTTGTTGTATTGTTGATGTGTATGTTGGCTCTTGATGGCAAGGTTTATGCTTTCTAATCAAAGTTAAATCACTTTGTTAAGGAAATGTTTATATATGGAATGAATCCTTGAATTAGGAATGTAGGTAGGTTTGGTTAGAAGCTAGTCTTTCATAAATTGCGACAAAACAACTGGTAGTAACAGCAGCGAAGCGAGTTAGAAAAATCACCAAAAATAGGATATATTGAATTTGGAGATGAGTGAATTATGAAATTGAACCTGATTGCGTCTATTTTTATATGGAAGAAATAGAGTAAGCAAAAGATTTTTATATTATGAGATAATTCAGTTTTAGTGAGACCTACTCTGAATGCATTCGCGAGTCACTGTTCTGCTTTGGAAAAATTGTCAAAAATTGTATAAAAATAATTAGGAAGCATGGGTTATATGTGTAAAACCCTTATTGAGTCTATTTTTCATTGGTATAAACTAGAACAGTATATGAAAATTGTGCAATGAGATAACTGCAGTTTTATAGGGACAGTTCAGAACTGTCCAGCAGTGTAATAAGGGTAACTTTGATGAATAAACTGTACTAATTGGCCACATGAAAAATTCTAGAAAAATTATGGTGAATAGATATATGAGTCTGCTTTCAAGGAAAATTTACGGATCTGAATTTTGAATTTTGTAACTCGAGTTATAGCCGAATTAGTCGGCACAACGCAGTTTGACAGCTTTAAGATTTTCATGTTCTGAACTAGTAGTCAAGTCTAGTAATGCCTCTTGCTCAACTCCGGCGACGGTACCGGGTACGGGGTGTTACAAACCTACACAACAAAGCATAGCACCAATTCAAGCATATACTTTCAACCCAATCATCCATACACAAGGCATCCATATATCATTTCCATGCTATCATTTATCACATACAAACATCACCTACTTAGCATCTCAACTATGCAATTTCTCACATTCATGAGAACATCATCATATGTATATATATACTTAACCATTATTAGCCAGTATCAAATAGCCAATTACAAAATGAATTATCAACTATTGAAGCCAACACATATGGCCAAATCAATTATGACACATAAGAAAAAGACAAAGTCCCTATACATGCCATAACTCAAAATAATGTAATCATAAGTACCCAATGACAATTTGATAGTGTGAATGGATCTCCGACTGTCTTTGAACCCCGAGCTGGCTTGGTGACACTATAAGACAAGAGAAAAAGAAAGGGAGTAAGCTTTAAAGCTTAGTAAGTTCCTATGGAAATAATAAGCATCATACACACTTTAACATATATTTAACATAAATGTCATTGTGAATTCATAATCAAGCTTAGCATAGATGTTGTTAAAATCTTAACATCATAACTTACTCAATCAAACCAATTTGAGGTTTCATCACATATCGAGCTCATTAAGCATGGGTTTTATGTACATACTTGTACCAACTTGCAACTTACCATAATCTTTCACGTCATACCATAATCTTTCACAACTTAAACTTTGCCGTTAGGTTTCTCGTTAAACCACTTGGAATACTAAAGGATACTGGAGAAATCTCACACACATAGTACGATACTAATGCCATATCCCAAATATGGTATTACGTGGATCTCATGTCGATGCCAATAGCCCAGCTATGGTCTTACACGAAATCTCATATCGATGCCATATCCCAGATATGGTCGTAAACGTAATCTCAACTAACCCTAATGTCATGACATTTGTATCCTAACTATTCCTAAGGTTCAATCGGGATTTTTTTCTCGCTTGTCGAACTTTGTCGAATTCATTCAAAGAGTAAATCACAATTCATACAATAATAACACAATTAAAGCATAAATAATACTGTATTATTTACATACGAACTTACCTCGGTACAAAAATAGTAGAAATGGGCGTAATTGTCAATAACCTTATTTTTCCCCGATCAAGGTCTGAACCTCATTTTTGTTGATCTATAATAGAAAATTTAACTTATTTATTATTTGCATTATTCAATTCAGTCCAAAAATCACATTATGGCAAAATTACATTTTTCCCCTAAACTCTGACATATTTACATTTTTGCCCCTAGGCTCTGACATATTTACATTATGGCAAAACAATTTCTTTGATTCCCAAGCCTAGCCGATCCTCTTTTATACTTCTAGCAGTCCACATTTTTCATTTAATCACACTTTTACACACATTTTATAATGTTTTTACAAATACGTCCTTTTGACATTTTCATCAAAAACCACCTAGCAAAAGTTGTTTATCCAACATCAAACATGCATAATCTACCATTAGACATCAAGATACACAAATATCCAACATGGGTCAAACCCTAGACCTTGATCTTTCCTTAAATTAATAGTAGAAATAGATAGATCGGATAATAATGACTTCAAAAACATAAAGAGCATTAAAAACGAGGCTAGGATGTACTTACAATCAAGCTTGAAAGATGACAAAACCCTAGCTATGGTGTTCTTATGAAATTCGGCCAAGTAGAAGAATGATGAGAAAATTTTGGCTTTATTTTTCATTTTTATTCTTTTATTAACCAAATGACCAAAATACCCTTTTTGCCAAACTTCAAAATTTTATCTCACCATGTCCATTCTTGTCTACTATTTTAAGAAATAGTCTAATTATCATATAAGGACCTCTAATTTAAACTCACATAGCAATTCAACACCTCTAACATGTAGAACTCAACTTTTACACTTTTTACAATTTAGTCCTTTTGACTAAATTGAATGCCCAAACGTCAAAATTTTCGAACAAAATTTTCACGAAATCATTCCGTGAAACTGTAGACCATAAAAATATAATAAAAATGAACTTTTCTTTGTTGGATTTGTGGTCCCAAAACCTTTGTTCTAACTAAGCCCAAAATCGGGCTGTTACAGTTTTTGAAAATGCAAGTTGGCTTCGCAATTTTAAGGCGAAGCAAATCTCGAGGTTTTTTTGTTAAATTTTTTGCTAATCAAAATAGGCCTCACAAATCACCTACACAAAAACTAAAGCCTAACTTGGATCACTTCCTTGGTATCCCAGCACCGTTCACGCCTCAACTCTAACAATCTACAAAAGCTTGAGAGAGTGGGTGAGCTTAAACAAACTCAGTGAATGTTGAAGTAACCATAAAGTATAGACAATATTAAAGGTTAAACAAGAGCATAATACATGTAACACTCATAACCCTTATCCATCGCCAGACTAGGGTTACGAGGTATACTAGTCAAAACATAACATTTATACCATTGATCGTTGAAATCAGGGTCTTAAAATTTATAAAGAGAATGATCGAACCTGCAAACTAACTCTGACAACGATTAAAGGCAAGTGTACCTATCGAACAGTAGTATAGCTTAGGCAAGACCGGATTGTCGAACCCAAAGGAACTAAAATTACTAATACTGACCTTCTTTTTATTATCTAGCCTAAAATAGGTGAAGTTGTTTAGACTTAACTACTACTAAGCTAAAGACGCAAAGACAAAGAGAATGAATTGGGAAATAACTTGAGGGAAGACTCAGTTGATTTAAGACGATACCCTCAGGAAGAATCCACCTAGACTTCACTTGTTATCTAACACTGGACCATACAATTTATTCACTTGACTTGATCCATAGGACTCCCTAACGTATATTAAACCCTCTCTCGAGGCGAATAACGTCTAACCCTAGGTTAATTAACGGAAATCTCTTTCTCACTTAATAACCCCTAGTATAACAGTAAATCGATCTATGGATTCCCATATTAGGTTTCACCCTAATCCGGCAAAATCTCCTCACCCTATCTCTAGGCGCTCGAACGACTCTGATGTAATTATGCTAGATCTATTCTTAAGCAGGGACTTTTGCTCCTCCACCTAAGAACATCTAACTTGAGTCAATATCTCAGAAACATTAACACAAGAATTCAGCGCACATAATTAAGAACAAATCAAGTATTTATCTTATAGCTCAGAAAATAATAACAAGATTCATCTAGGTTTCATCCCCTTCAGGTATCTAAAGGGTTTAGTTCATAACAAATAAAGAAAACATCTCAGAAGAAAAGACAAACAAAATATAAGAAATCCCTAAAACTCCCTGAAGAATTGAAGGAGAGATCCACCGTCTTGAGTAGAATTTCGAGTTCTAGAGATGGATCAACTGGATATCTTCGAGTGATTCCCACAACTCTGACCTTTTCGGCTTGGCTCCTTGGCCTAGCTAACCCCCCTCCTTTTAGGTAACACTTAGGGGTTTATATAGGCTCTTGGAATGTGTTTCTTCACCCCAAAGTATCCAAATCCGAATGAAATTGCTTTTTGCCACGATAGGGACACGGCCATGTCACACGCCGTGTGACTAGTCTTCAAGCTGTGTTCGGACTTCTTTAATGAGGCACGGCCGTGTGACTCGGGGGTAAGGCCGTGTTCTAGATGATCAATGTGGCACGGCTGTGTGGGCTTAAGTCCAGGCCGTGTGGATTTCGTGATATGGCCCATTTACTCTGTTTTGGGCCCGTTTTATGTTTTTTTCGTCCTCGGGTGCTTTGCTGGGTATAAGACATGAAAAGAAAGGATTAAGAGCACCTTTTTATATCAATCGAGGCTTAAATCATCCAAAAGTATACTAAATGTGGGATTAAAATATGTTGCTTTTATGGTTTATCAAATACCCCCACACTAAAGCTTTTGCTTGTCCTCAAGCAAAATTCTCAACTTATAATTAAAACAAACTTTCCATGATTCATAATTCCTATCAATAATGTCTCATCATAATTCATAGATAATTTATACATGGATGAGTTACTCGAAGAGTCCTAAAGATTCAAACAGTCAAAGTCATATATTTATAGCATAAAAACGTAGGTGTTTCCCCTTATCTAAATAATTACCTTTGATTCAAAATCGACAAGGATTGACATCCTCACTAAAGATTCACTCAAATCACTCGAGGTGTTTAAGGTTCAAAATCAAGCTCTCAGAAGTCGAACCTGAAAAGTTAATCCCATAGGCTTGCCTGAAAATCAAATCTCCACCACTATATATGAGATGATACACAAATCAAAAGGTCTTTAACAGGGTTGTAACGGGGCTAGGGTTAAAGGTGTGGATAAAGGCTGAATTAGAAGGTTAGAATCGAGACTGATTTGACAAATTGCCTAACTAAAAAGTTTGAACTAATCCTAAATAATTATATTAATTGAAAACTAATAATACGAGTTTTTTCCTCAAGATGTGGAATTTCAACATGTAAGCTCACTTAGTAGAACTAATACTGAATATACTTCGGGGTTTTTTTTTAAGAACAAATCAAGTTTACATAATAAGGAATGTATCTGTTACTTAAAATAAAGATAATAGCTAGGCAACACATCAAATCAAATCTTGATATGAGGGTAGTCAAAAGGAATGGTGATAACAAATACAAAGGGGTTTTGGGTTAATATTAGCTGGTAAGTCAACAAAAAGGGTTGTTAGGATCAACGGGGTTCACTAGGGGTTAATTATAGAGGTAGGCTTTTTAGTGGAGTGAGTGGGTTAAATCCCAGGTGCCTTTATTATCTCTGTATATCAAATCATAGATATGGTCTCAACATGTATAATCGAGGCAAGTTCTAGAATAACAGTTCATAGTTGACACACTCATAATCAATAAAGTGAGCATGAAAAGGAATATATGCTCTAATAGGCTCAAAATTTCAGAAAATTCTGGGTGTTTTGACATCAACCTTGTAAATTTCAAACTTCAAGATAATATTCAGATTCAGTTCAACAACCTTGCAAATATTTTAATTTTGAAAAAAAAATAGACTTATCATGCTTGATTCTCTAATATTCTTCTAATTTAATCATCAATGCACAATTAACTATGACTTAATTTAAAACATATCAATAAAAATCATAAACCATTAGAAATTTCATTCTAATTAGTAATATGAGGAAATTACTTAAAAACAAGACTAAATTCAGGGATTTTGAGAATAATGAAGAAAGTTAGGCTGGATTTGAGAATAATGCAGAAAGTTAGGCCCTTTTTTTAAATAAATATTCACCCCCACACTTAAGATGTACATTGCCCTCAATGTACAAAGACAGATATAAAATTTAAAAGAGAGGGAGAGGTGAAACTTCCTGAATTACGGATGAGATCCCGACATTGGAGGAGTCGATCTGGATGATGGTACTGAGCTAGATGAAGAAATTGGGGAGCTCATAGATAGTTAGCCAGGATTTATTAAGACACATTTAAAATAAACGAAATATCTAACTAAAAACAAGAAAGAAAAAGGAAAGGAGACTAAGAAGGAAAATAAACCAAGACTGGAAGATAAAAGGGCTTGAGAATCTTTATTGGTAGATGGTCCGTGAGGTGGGTGTGACTTCTAAGGTGACGGAGGTGCTGGTGGTGGCGGAAGTGGTGTGATTCCCAAGCAGCCTTTACAACCTAACACTAAGAAATTAAAAATATATTAAACTAGATTAAGCATAAGATTGTCAAAGAGAAGGAAACTGAAGCAAAAGAAAAAAGAAAAATAAAAACTAAATGGTCTCAAAGACCCTTGGCTTGTTGTTTGGATGAAGCGGCCGGCATGAACTTATGTGTAAGGTCTCCCTTGAGGGGGCTATGCTTGCCTTCTTACGCTTCTTCGACATGGTTTTGGTGTAGCTCAAGGGTTGGAGAAACTTGTTATGGAGAGGAAATCTGAGGATAGGGAATAAGAAAAGAGGTGGGAAGTAGAAGAATGGAGAGGGGGGTTGGTGTTTAAATAGAGGCTCAAATCTGGTACGTTCCCACACCCGTGGTGTGAGGGCGTCTCGATGCTCACGGCCACTTAGCATGGCCGTGTGTCTAAGCGTGTTGTTTCTCCTTGCCCGTTTTTCAGTCGGCCACGCCCGTAGGGCGCTAGTCAGTATGTTGGCACGGTTTTAAGGCACGAGCGTGTTCTGCCCGTGGCTTGCAAGTCAGTAGCTTCACACGATCGTGGGGCACGGCCGTGCCACATTGTCGGTGCCCGTACGGGAATAGTTGAGTCCGTGAATTCAAAAGTTGGTTGGGACTGATTCGTACCGCCTTTGCTATGTCAGTACGGAGATTTTGGTGGTCCACACGGCCACGGCCACGACCGTGTGCAAGGCTATGTGGCTTGGAAGTCTTCACTTTTGTGTTAGTTTAAAAACTAAATTTTCAGAATTAAGAAAAGAAAAGGAACTGAAAAATTGTAACACCCCAAACCCGGTCAATACGCCATGACCGAATCTGGCATGCCACAGAGGAAAACATTTTGAAGAAAATCGAGTTAACAATTAAATTTTAGTGAAAAACTCTTTGTTGTTCCATGTTTGTAGAAATCAGGTGTATAATAAGTTAAAAACTGATAATTCACTTTGAAATTCCGTAAATAAATCTTTAAAAAATAGTTGCAAATCCATAGATTAGAAAACCTTTTATAATTTTAAAAGAAACCAAAGCGATTAGTTTGAAAACCGTTTCTAATTGAAATTTGGAAACTTGAGTTTTGGAAAATAGTATGAGTTATCGAAAACACTTAAGTTGTTAAATATTATCAAATGATTTATATTACCCGATGGTAACGTTTTGAAAACCATTGCGTTTTGTAGTTTAGAAAACTTTGTGCTCAAATTATTATATCAACCATGTATTTTATAAGCCATATTTAAAATATCAAGTCCAAAGCATATAAATAATCCAAAAACATAATTAAAAAGGCCTTATTACAAATCCAAATAAAGATGTAAACCAAATTAAGATAAAATAAAGTACCCAAATCGAAGTTCTTATAAAATCAAATTTTTATTGCATGGCCTCCTCGAGTTCATCCGACTCCTCATCGCGATTTTACGAATCACCTGAAAAGATAAGGGAGAAGGTGAGTCACCAAGACTCAGTGCATAAGTCCTTCCCCCGGTTAATGCAACATTCTTACACAATTCATAACCAAGCAATATATATATAATGCACCCAACCTAACCATCCATAACTCCTTTTCTACCCCGTGTGGTACCAAACCACTGGTGGTGCCAAATCACTGGTGACCCAAAGTCACGATATCCAATAATGTGGTGCCAAACCACTGGTGACCCAAAGTCACGAATAATCAAGTTGTGGGGCCAACCCATGTGTGATACCAAATCACTGGCGACGATCCCGTAATATTAAATGTGGGGCCAACCCACTGTGGTACTGTAACATCCTTAAATCGGGGTGCTGCATTTTACTTGTGTTGCATTGCTGAATTGTTTTTAACCCTGGGTTAGGCCTAAGTGAGGGCTGAAAATTTTGTTTTGGTACTTTAAAGGAGAGAGCTAGATGAAGTAGGGGTTAAAAGAATTATCTGGAGTTTTAAGACACAAGGAACCAAGTGGGAGAGGTGGCAAGGAGGCGCCACTTAGGCACCAAGGGGATGACGCCACATTCAAGGTGGGAGTGCCGGGGTTCGAGCAGCAGGAATGGCACTCCTTGCTATTTCCTTTTAACGCCACAAGTTGGAGAGGTGTGCTCAGGTGGGACTCCTTTGAATGGATGGAGAGGAGAGATTTGAGGAGTTTGACCTGTTCAAACGGGTTGAATCCATGGAGAGGAGCAAATATAGGAATTTGAGTATTTTCAAATTCATTGTAAGGGAGTTTGGCCGAATTTGAACTCTAGGTGAAGGGGTGTTTAGCCGAATTTTGGTAAGGTAATTTGGGAAGTGTGTATCGGTTTTGGGAGCATTGTGTGTTGGTGGCCGAATGTTGGGGGGTTTATGGGAGAATTTCAGCTAGTGAAGTGAGGGTCTTCTCTTTTCATTTTTGTGTCAAAGCCGACCCACCTAATTGCCTTTTTCTTTCGTTCTTTTTCGGCAGCTCAGGTGTGGCTGAATCTTCTGTGCTTTTTCTTTGAAAAGCCGAATTTGGTAGCCTCTCTTTTTCCCTTTTCTTTTCGGTTCCTTCTTTGCTAGCCATATTGTCGAAACCACCTTTACCCATCTCCTCTTTTCTTCCTTTTGCTTAAGGCCGAAATCAACACCCACTCCCCAGTCGATTTCTTCCTCTCTTCTTCCAATCTTCTTTGTGTCGAAAGTTCATCCATTCTCTCTTGTGCCGAATTCTTTCTCTTTCACTTCATTTTATCTCTTCTCCTCTGACATCTTCTGGAAGGCCGAAACTTTGATCCAGTTTTCTTCTTTGGCCGAATATTGTGGTCTTAAACCCCTTTCTTTTGGCGATTTCTTCTCATCATCTCAAGTGCCAAATCTTTTGGGTAGGTAATAATTTTACCTTCTAGACCGATTGGTGTAGTGACCGAAATTCACTTTTCTTCCATTCTTTTTCATGTTGGATCTTAAGTATTGAAACTCTGTTCTTGATCTTAGAGGGAAGCCGAAACCTTTAACTTCAGTAGGGGAGTCGAACATTAGTGGTTGTCAGCCGAATATATATCATTAAGGTAAGGGTTCAACGGCAAGAGTTATTTCTTAATTGATTGATTTGAAGCCGAAGGCTAACCTTTGTGGGTGCTAGTGATTTGGCCGATTGCTGGGGGGGACCTATCATAAAGTTTCGGGATTGGTGGGGAATCGAATCAGCGTTAAGGTAAGGAGTAGGCTTCATGCGATTTATCTTTCAGGATTGCTATTATAGCCGAATGGGCTTTTGGTTTCTAACTATCAGTGGCCGATTGTAGGAGGAAAGAAAAGCCATGTTTCGGGATCGCATAGTATCGCGTAGTGTCAGGATTTCGCGTTAGATCTGCAAATAGTCAGGTGTGTAAACCCTTACACACTCTATTAGTTAACATTGCTTATTGTGTTACTGTATAACCTTTGTGTTAGCGGCTTTGCCTTGTGGCCATAAGCGTGGATTCCGGGTAAGTCCCCTATTACGTGATTTATGATGTATGTTGTATATGCCATCATGTGCTGTAAAATGCTATGTTATCCATAAATGCATGAAATACGAGGTTATGTTATGTATGATATGAGCATGATGATGGTGGGATTGATGAGAGGAGGGGGATGATTTATTGGACTGTCACCAGTGGTTTTAACCACAAGATGGGTTGGCCCCACCAGTTGATTTGTGACTACGGTCACCAGTGGTTTTGACCACACTATTGATATGATTTGTGACTAAGTCCCAGTGGTTTTGACCACCAGTGGTTTTGACCACACTATTGATATTTGTGACTACGGTCACTAGTGGTTTTGACCACATATGGATATTGACTCGTCCCAGTGGTTTCGTACCACAGTGGGTTGGCCCCACATGATTATTACGGGATTGTCATCAGTGGTTTTGACCACACGATAGGTTGGCCCCATCACTTGATTTGTGACTTCGGTCATCAGTGGTTTTGACCACACCGAGATATTTGTGACTTCGGTCACCAGTGGTTTTGACCACCAGTGGTTTTGACCACACAGGGTAGAAAAAGGAGTACGGATGGTTAGGTTATGGGGTGCAAGATTTGCATGTTTTGCTAATGATTTGTGTAAGTGGATGAATTATCGGATTGGGGATTTATACACTGAGTCTCGGTGACTCACCCCTTCCCTTATATTTTGCAGATGAGGCATAGATCGCGGATTTGGAGCCGAGGAGGACTCGAGGTGGCCATGCAAACTTGTTTTCTGGTTATCGACTATAACTTCTTACTTCGGTTTATTTGACCTTTCTTAAAGTTGGTTTTGTTTTGTAATAAGGCCGTTAAGTTTATTTTTGGGTTTATTATTACTAGTTTGATCCTGTTTATATTATATAGGATTTACGGATTTGATAAAGATTAACCGGTAAAAGCAATGTTTTAAAAACGGTAACTCTTTCGGGTTTTCAAAACGTTACCATCGGGTAACAAAGTTCACAAAATAATAAGGTAACCTGAACGCTTTTATAACTTAGATCTTCAAACAACTTTAGAAGCAAATGGTTTTAACTTGGTTATGTGCATTACATTCAGTTTTGAATAAGTACCGTTTTTATAAAATTTGTAATAACGAAGTAGCTTATCGAGCATGAGTTTCTTTAAACAAACACCACACAATTTCAATATCATCTGAAACAAGGATTTGAAATTATTTTAAAGGGGTTTTCTAGGAAAATGGTTCGATGAACTTATGGATTTAAAATGTTTTAACTCCGTGACATGCCAGATTCGGTCGTGGTGTGTTGACCGGGTTTGGGGTGTTACAGGTACTAAGCCACTGGGACGAGTCGCTATGAGGTGCCAAACCTCTGGTGTCCCAAAGACACGAAATATCAACGATCCAAGTGTGGGGCCAACCCACGTGTGATACCAAATCACTGGAGACGATCCCGATATATCAACTGTGGGGCCAACCCATTGTGGTGCTAAGCCAGTAGGACAAGTCGCTATGAGGTGCCAAACCTCTGGTGTCCCAGAGACACAAAATAATCTGTGGTACCAAACCACTGGAGGTGCCAAACTTCTGGTGTCCCAAAGACACGGATATCAAATCCTTCCCCCTCCTCTCATATCACCCATAACCATGCAATTATTATGCAAATCATGCCATCATGCTCTAATATGAACATAACAAATATATCGTAGATCATGATATTAAACAACATATATCAACATCATATCGAAACGGACTTACCCGAATCCTTGCTCATATCCATCAAAGTATCATATCAAGATCTCACAATTTTCGACTTTAAAATCATGATTAGGTTATTTATAAATATATATATTACCAAGTTATAAAGTGTGTAAGGTACACACCTGTTACTAACGCAAGTTCTAAATCCCGAAGACCCGATCTACCACACTAGATCTCCTTGTCCTACATTCGGCCAATACTAAGATCAATACCATTAACAAGACTATTCGGCCACACCAACAAACCTTAGTCTCAAAAGCCTTCGACTTTACATCCTCTTAAAGAATAATGAACCAACAAAATCCTTACCACTTGACTTACCAACTTCGATTGCCAGAGAAATAAGGCTTAGATCGATTGCTTCCAAAGTCCCAAAGAGCCTAAAAGAATAATCGGTTCCTAATAATTGTTAGAACCTTGCAAACAAATGCCCAAAAGTTCGGCCTTTGCCCTCAAGAAAACGACATATAAAAGAGAAATGAAACAAGGAATACGACTATGAACACTTACCTATCTTCCAAAACTGATTGAAGAAAACCAAATGAAGACCTATCCTTGTTGATATTCGGCCAAGTCAAATCAAGAAGAAAATGGGAAGTTTCGGCTATGGTTTTGAAAGAAGAAAGCAAATGATATGTGGATAAAAGAAATGAAGTACGTGAGTAGCAAAGAAAATAAAAATAAGAGAGGGAGGATTCGGCATTAGCAAACAATGGAAGAAAATCAAGAAAGATGGGGAAGAAAGAGGTTCGGCCAAAAGAAAGTAAAATAAGATTTGTAAGTGTTAACAAATATGAGAAGAAAAGAAAAGAAAGATGGGAACAAAAGAGGTTCTTTTCGGCTACAAAGAATTAAAAGATGAAAGGGAGGTTCCAAATGAGTTTCGGCCAAATGCCTAAGAGGAGAAAACAAACACCTAAGGACATTCGGTTTTTGTTCACTTTGGTGCACTAGGGAGAATTCGGCATACACATGAAGGTTCAAAGGGATTTTGATATGGCTCAAAACAAAGAATGAAAGCATTCCTAACTAGCCAAATATGACCATCTAACCAAAAGAATTTTCGGCACCAACTAGCAACCAACAATACAAAATTCGGCTACTCCCCCCTAGGCTCCAAAACCGTCCAAATTCATGGACTTCAAAGTCAAACCTATCCACACAAAACTTTCCATAACAAGACACCTTATATCATGCCTCATGTTCTCACATCATCCTTTAATCAATTGATTTCTTTCCCAAACATCAAGCTTACCTAAACTATTATTCTACTTGCCATAAAAATTTAAAGTCTAACTTACCATATGTATAGTTTGACCAACACTTAATGTAAGGTGCATAAAAATAAAGTCTTCAAAATGCAATCCATGCTACTCGAACCACTTCCCTCAAGCAACCCTTCATGCGCCCTAACCACCTTGCCACTAACTCCTCATGTGCTAGAATTAGACACTTAAATTAACTTAAGTGTCAGGATCACCTAATCCACTTCACTAATTTCTTCAAACTAAAAATTATTCTAGCTTAGCTAATAATTCCAAATCTTCACAAAACTATACTAAGCACACAATAAAAATCATACTTGAACTAACACAAATAACAAGATGATACTCAAATTTTTTTTTAAAGCCCAAGGTCCAATTGGCCCAATCCTACTAGGCCCAATTTCTGGATGTTACAAAAATAAATCCGAAAGTAAATAGGGTTAGTGCTCGGGTTGCCTCCAGAGAAGCGCTCGTTTATAGTCTTAAGCTAGACTTTCCTTGTATTTGAAAAAAAATCAGGGAGGTTTAAAGGTTTGAATATCTTCCCTCATACTTACAGTTCTATTTTCTTGATAAAGTTTAAGTCGAGAAGCGTTTACCTTAAAAGTGCCGAATGTTGGATTGCTTACCTCGACTGTTTCGTGTGGGAAGATATTTGTACCTTAAGAGGAATTTCGCCGTTTACTTTCAGGCCTGATGTGGTGATGTGAGGGTCGGCTTTGTCTAATAGTACCTGGTCTCCTATTTTGATGTGGTTTGATGTTCCTATGAGCTCTTTTGGGGGCTCCTTAGGTCTTACTTTGTTTCGTTCTTGTTCCTCTTTAATTTGTGTTTCTTGCTCTTCTGAATTGTCAACCTTAAAGCTTCGTTCCTTATGTAATTCTTTTTTATTGGTGCTAGGTTTGTGATTCGACTCAGGTTTGTATCCTTGTAGTGTTTCCTGCGATGAAGGTTGCATAAATTGATTATCAATTGGATTGAGTTTCTTACCTTCATCGATTGTTGTCCTGGCCGAGTCAAGAGCTTGAAGACTGATTGATTCGTCGCCTACACAAAGTATAAGTTCTCCTGTTGCAACATCGATTTTAGTCTTGGCAGTTGCTAGGAAGGGTCTTCCTAAAATTAAGGGGATTGAATTATCCTCATCCATGTCTAAGACAACAAAATCTACTGGGAAAACAAATTTATCGATTTTGACTAGAACATCTTCGATAATGCCCCTAGGAATTCTAACAGTTTTTTCAGCTAATTGAATACTCATCCTAGTTTGTTTGGGCTTCCCTAGACCTAGTCGTTTAAACAATGTATAAGGCATGACATTTATACTTGCCCCTAAATCAGCTAATGCATTATCAACATTTAATCTACCAATTAAACAAGGAATAGTAAAACTCCCTGGATCTTTTCGCTTCCGCGGTAGTCTATTCTGTAACATTGCTGAGCATACTGCGTTCAATTCCACATGTGGCTCTTCATCTAATTTGCGTTTGTTCGTTAAGAGCTGTTTTAAAAATTTCCTCGAATCTGGCATCTGAAAAAGAGCTTCAAGAAGAGGTAAGTTAATATGTAATTTCTTTAAAATTTTAAGAAACTTACCAAACTGTTCTTCTGTATCATCTCTTTTCATTGCTTCGGGGTAAGGTATGCGAGGTTGGTATTCTTTGATTTCTGGTTTTGGCTTTTCCTGTGTTGCCTCAACTTTTCCTTTATCTACCTCGTTCTTTTGTATTGGATTAGGTTCGTCTACCCCTATGCTATTATGAGCTATGATGGCTTGGATTTGCTCCTTTGGGTTAATCTCAGTGTTACTCGGCAGACGTCCTTGCGGTCGTTCGAACATTAACTTTGCAAGCTGTCCGACTACTTTAGCGACTTCCCCTACTGACTTAGTAAGTTCCCCGATTCGGTTCTTGGTCTCCTCAGCCGATGTTGTTGACTTTTAAGTGTTTTCTTGGTATCTTGGAGATGATTTTCTGTGCTTGCCATGAATTTTGTCAGCATCTCTTCGAGGTTTGGCTTTTTCTCTTGTGGATATGGCTGATTTTGGAAATTTTGAGGAGGTTGTTGTTTTTTATTTCCTTGAATTCCTTGACCTCCCCATGAAAAATTTGGGTGGTTCCTCCAACCTGGATTGTAAGTATTACTATAAGGATTAGTATTGGATCTGAAATTATTACCTATATAGTTCATCTGTTTGCTTTCGGCGCCCGGTTGGTAGGATGGGTACTCAGGATTCACCACAGTTCCACTTACGTCGTATTGCATGACTGGGTGTACCTGCGAAGAACAAAAACTATCAAGCTTTTTATTATCATCTCTATTTGTGTTGATAGCGTGGTCACTGCATCGAGGTTGTAAACTCTGGCTGATTTTGTCGGTTTAGTCCTTGTAACTTGCCATTGATAGTTATTCAGTGACATCTCTTCAACGAACTCGTAGGCTGCTTCAGGAGTTCTGTTGTTCAGAGTTCCACCGGCGGCTGAATCAATTAATTACCTCATTGAGGGGTTTACACCGTTATAGAAGGTTTGGACTTGTAGCCATAAATGTAAACCATGGTGTGGACACCATCTCAGAGATCCTTGTATCTCTCCTATGTATCTCTCCTATGTGTCGTATAATGTCTCTAAATCCATATGCACAAAAGAAGAGATATCATTTCGTAATTTGGCCGTTTTGGCCGGTGGGAAATATTTTAAAAGAAATTTTTTGGTCATTTGTTCCCATGTAGTGATTGACCCTCGTGGTAACGAATTTAACCACTGTTTGGCTTTATTTCTTAATGAAAAGGGAAATAACCGAAGACGTATGGCATCATCTGAAACGCCATTTATTTTGAAGGTATCACAGAATTCTAAAAAATTAGCTATATGAGTGTTTGGGTCTTCGTCCTGTAAACCATCAAATTAAACAAATTGTTGAATCATTTGTATTGTGTTAGGTTTTAATTCAAAATTATTAGCAGCTATAGTAGGCCTAACAATACTCGATTCTGCTCCTGTTAAATGCGGTTTAGCATAATCAAACATAGTACGTGGAGCATTATTTTCTCCCACATCATGTGGTTGTAGATTATTCTCGTCCATCCCTTCAGTAGGGTTGGATCTGCCTTCTTGGTCTTCCTCTGTATAATTTAGAGCTCGCCTGATTTCTCTGCGAGTCCTACGAACGGTAGCTTCAATTTCATTTTCGTATACTAAAGGTCCTCTCGGGTTCCTTCTAGTCATAAACTAGAGGTACTTGCTAGGAGAGGAAAGGACCTAAAAATAAAATAAAATTGCGAAAATAAAATAATGGCTAAAGTAATAAAAATAGAGCTTTCTTAATATTTTAGTTCCCGGCAACGGCGCCAAAAACTTGATCGCTGGAATCAGAGTTTTAAAATTTATAAAGAGAATGATCGAACCTGCAAACTAACTCTAACAACGATTAAAGGCAAGTGTACCTATCGAACAGTAGTATAGCTTAGGCAAGACCGGATTGTCGAACCCAAAGGAACTAAAAGTACTAATACTAACTTTCTTTTTATTATCTAGCCTAAAATAGGTGAAGTTGTTTAGACTTAACTACTACTAAGCTAAAGATGCAAATACAAAAAGAATGAATTGGGAAATAACTTGAGGGAAGACTCAGTTGATTTAAGATGATACCCTCAAGAAGAATCCACGTAGACTTCACTTGTTATCTAACACTGAACCATAGGATTTATTCACTTGACTTGATCCATAGGACTCCCTAACGTATATTAAACCCTCTCTCGAGGCGAATAACGTCTAACCCTAGGTTAATTAACGGAAATCTCTGTCTCATTTAATAATCCCCTAGAATAACAGTAAATCGATTTATGGATTCCCATATTAGGTTTCACCCTAATCCGGAAAAATCTCATCACCCTATCTCTAGGCGCGAACGACTCCGCTGTAATTATGCTAGATCTATTCTTAAGCAGGGACTTTTGCTCCTCCACCTAAGAACATCTGGCTTGAGTCAATATCCCGGAAACATTATCACAAGAATTAAGAGCACATAATTAAGAGCAAATCAAGTATTTATCTTATAGTTTAGAAAATAATAACAAGATTCATCTAGGTTTCATCCACTTCAGGTATCTGAAGGGTTTAGTTCATAACAAATAAAGAATACATATCAGAAGAAAGATAAAACAAAACATAAGAAATCCCCAAAACTCCCTGAAGGAATTGAAGGAGAGATCCGCCGTCTTGAGTAGAATTTCGGCTTCTAGAGATGGATCAACTGGCTATCTTCGAGTGATTCCCACAACTTTGACCTTTTCGGCTTGGCTCCTTGGCCTAGCTAACCCCCATCCTTTCAAGTAACACTTAGGGGGTTTATATAGGCTCTTGGAATGTGTTTCTCACCCCAAAGTATCCAAATCCGAATGAAATTGCTTTTTGCCATGATAGGGTCACGGCCATGTCACATGCTCGTGTGACTAGTCTTCAAGCCGTGTTCGGACTTTAATGAGGCATGGCCGTGTGACTCGAGGGTAAGGCTGTGTTCTAGATGATCAATATGGCACGTCCATGTGGGCTTAAGTCCAGGCCGTGTGGATTTCGTGATATGGCCTATTACTCCGTTTTGGGCCCGTTTTATGTTCTTTTTGTCCTCGGATGCTTTCCTGGGTATAAGACATGAAAAGAAAGGATTAAGAGCACCTTTTTATATCAATCGAGGCTTAAATCATCCAAAAGCATACTAAATGTGGGATTAAAATATGTTGCTTTTCAGTTTATCAACAATCATGGCTTACACATTAACACATCATAGTAATCAATAGCACAAAGTCCCTTTAGTAGGTCTATGAGACCTTAAACATGCTTTAAAGAAGGTTTGGGACTAAATTGATCTCATTCGGAAAACTCTACAAAACATAGAAAAATTTTCATCTTAAATAGGGCACATACCCGTGTGGCTAAACCGTGTGCCTCACGGCCATGCCTCAGACCCATGTCTTACCCAGTGCACAACTCTGACGATATTCACACGACCTGTCACACGTCCGTGTGCAGCACTGAGTTGGGTCACACCATGTCACATGCCCGTGTGTCTGACCCATGTACAAGTCTGATCTACTTCGAATAAGGACAATGAAGAACACAGTTGAGACACAGGCCCGTGTGCTGCCAATTATAGGCCATTTACAAGGCCAATTGCCACCCATTTTGGGTCATCCCTACATATCCAATTCCAACATCAAATAACATACATTTCAATCACCATTCTCAACTACCAAATCAAGTATGAATGTGCCATTTCAGTATCACCAAACATACCCTAATAGCCATTCACACAAGACCATATTCCACATTACTTACTTACACCATTTTCAATAGCAAAACATGTACCAAAATCACCCCACAACCTTACTAGCCTATACATGCCATATACCATATATACAACTTCAAAAAGGTACCAAAATAGATGTCCGATAGTGTGATTGGTCGCTGACGATCCTCGGATCCGAGCTAGCTTTAATGACACTGTAAAATAGAGAAAGACTTTACACAGTAAGCTTTAAAGCTTAGTAATTCGAAATATAACACCAATTAACTAAACAATTTAGATTCAATAAACAAAATCAACTATCACTTGATTCAATACACATCACTACTCATTCTCACCCATAGCTATTACTCACTTTCATACCATACCTATAGGTTCAAGTACAAGCATTTTTTAATGCTACTCAAACTATCTCTTTTTCATCATTCATTCACATAACCATCCATTTATCTCATGCACAATATCATCAATCTATTATCGATGGACGTAGAACAATGGCACTAGTCGATCAATTGAGCACTTTGTTCTTGCCTCAATCTAAGTCTGAATTTCTTCTTTCTTGATCTATATAATATCAATTCAAATTATTCAATCACATTTTCATCCAAAACAATCCACAACACATAGTTAAAGCATTTTACACTTTAGCCACCATAATTCCATATTTTGACATTTTAGTCCCTATTTCACAATTACACAAAATACACATAATTTATTCACACCCAAGCTTGGCCAAATTCAATATTAGTCCTTAGCAACCCATATCTTTCATTTATTTCACATTTTAACCCCTCAAGTTTCATTTTCATAAATTAGCCCTTAATAATCAATTTCATCAAAAATTCCAAATACAACGCATATTTATCATTCATCAAGCTTTCTTATTTCACCAACTATCAACACAAAAATTACATATTCATCAATGGAGCATCTCAAAATTATCATCAATTCCAAAAATCAAGATACGGGCTAGCTCGACTCAAAGCAACAATCACAAAAACATAGAAATCATCAAAAACGGATCAAAAACCATATCTTAATCACCCAATATTATTGCCGAAATGTTTGAGCATTCAAAAACCCTATCTTCCTTGATATTTCAGATAAACAAGATGAATGAAGCATATTTTGGCTTTGTTTAATTTAATTTACACTTATTTCATGAATTACCAAATTAACCTTATTGATTTCATTTAAAATCCACTAACTTAAACCCATTTTTGTCCATCCAATCTATCAATGGTCTAATAACAACATAAGGACCTAATTTAATAAGACATGGCAATTAAGCACTTTTAATTACTAGCACACAGCTTTTGCATTTTACGCGATTAGGTCCTTTTTCATAAATCAGCACATAACGATAAAAATTTTCACATAGAACTGTCACACATACTTTATCACATGCATAAACACTAAAAATAATATTAATATATTTCTCCGATCTTGTATTTGTGGTCCCGAAACCACTGTTCCGACTAGGGTCCTAAATCAGACTCTTACAACTCTGCACCCCCCCTTAGAGATTTTCATCCCAAAATCTTACTAGTGAATAGATTCGAATATTTCTCTTTCATAACATTCTCAGGCTCCCATGTAGCCTCTTCAATCCCGTGTCTGTGCCACAACACATTCACTAAGTAATCGATTGTTCGCTATACGATAGATCAAACTGAATCTCAACTTCAGTAGGGGCGATCACATGCGATGGTCAGATATGTATCGCCGAAGCATTAATACCTGAAACACATCATGAATCTACTCTAGCACAGGTGGCAACAACATCTATAAGCAACCGGCCCAATACGTTCAAAATCTCATACGGCCTGATGAACATCAGACCAACTTGCCTTTTCTGCAGAATCGAAGTACTTTCTTCCACGGAGACACTTTTAAAAACCTTTATCCTCGATCTCAAACTTAATATCTTTTTGTTTCAAGTCTGCGTATGATTTCTTTTGATCAGATGCTGCTTTCAAACTATCACTGATCACTTTCACTTTTTGCTCAGTCTCTTTTATCAAGTCAACCTCGTGAATCTTATTCTCACTAAGTTCGGTCCAATACAATGGTTTTTAACATTTATGACCGTAAAGAGCCTCATATGGTGCCATTTTAATGCTTGATTGAAAGCTTTATTATACGCAAATTCAATCAATGGTA
>SMMG02000055.1:0-22149 GCA_005393395.2 Gossypium australe
CTGGAATCACATCATCCCTATAGACACGCTTAAGAACTAGAGCTATGGACGCCGAACTCAATGAGAGGATTGAAAGGATGGAAAGAACCCAGAAAGAGCTGCAAGAACAGTTGGCCAAGGCACAGCAAGAAGCGAGGGACCAGATGATGAGGTCTCGCGAGGAATCGCGAGAACATAAGGATCAAATGGATAATGTTAAGATGTTGACGCCATGTCCAATGGACAAGGACTTGCGCAAGTCCTGACATTACGGAGCCCCATTCGAGGGATAATCAAGATCCGCTCTATCCCCCAGGATTCACGCCACCCCACGCTCATGCAACGCAAAGGGGATATCCTCAAAGGAACCCAGCAGGCCTGAGCAACAACCCATCCCACCTACCCATCTGGGGGAGGGTATATACGTATCAAACGCTGGAGATAATTCTGCTAACCCAATGGTTCCAGATTTGGATGATCCGATGGAAATAGCTAGGTTAAAGAGGGATGGCCATGATGCTGAAGAAAAATATAAGAGTCTAGAAGAAAGACTCAAAGCGGTGGAAGGTACGAGAATCTTCTCTGCGCTAGGTGCCAAAGAGCTTAGTTTGGTACCCGATCTGGTTCTACCTCCAAAGTTTAAGGTACCGGATTTTGAAAAGTATGAGGGAACGAGATGTCCAAAAGCACATCTTATCATGTTTTGTCGAAAGATGGCCGGACATTTGAATGAGGACAAGCTATTAATACACTGTTTCCAGGATAGCTTGATCGGAACAGCCCTCCGATGGTACGATCAGCTTAGCACAGAGAGGATACGGTCATGGAAGGACCTGGCAACTGCATTCTGTGAACAGTATAAGTATGTTTCTGATGTGGCTCCCGACCGGATGACATTGCAAATGTTGGAAAAAAAGCCAACGGAGACCTTCAGACAATACGCTCAGAGATGGAGGGATCTCTCAGTCCAAGTCGAGCCCCCTCTAACTAAAAGTGAGGTAACAGTCCTTTTCATCAATACTTTGAGGGCGCCGTTCTACGACAAACTGGTGGGAAGTGCCACGAAAGACTTCGCCGACCTCGTAATATCTGGCGAACTCATCGAAAACGGCATTAAATGTGGAAGAATGGAAGGCCCTGAGAGCTCGAAGAGACCAACACCTGCAAAGAAAAAAGACCCCGAAGCCCATATGGTGGGGACCGGGAGCCACTATGCCCCTAATCCATATCCGACTCGACCACGACCTCAGTTTCGCCCACCGCCAAGTTTATACTTGCCTCCACAAAGCCCTTACTATCAAGCACCTCCTCCCTATCCTGTTTATGCCACCGACACTCAAAGACCATTCACCATAATCCCACCAAATACTATGTCTGCCCAAAATCAGCCAAAAATGAACAAAGACCAGTAAGATCCAACCCCGATAGACCCCAGTTCACCCCCATTCCCGTACCATACGGAGAATTGTGCCCGAAGCTACTGGAAAAGCAGTTAATCTCACCACATTACATGGCACCATTGAAGCCCCCATTCCCAAAGTGGTACGACCCCAACGCTAATTGCATGTATCATGGCGGGAACCAGGGGCATTCTACAGATAACTGTTTAGCCTTTAAGAAAAGAGTTCAAGACCTCATCGACGCCGGGATCTTGCGATTTGACGGTACCAATAATATGGCGAGAAACCCGCTCCCTAACCATGCCACAGGGAACGTGAATATGGTGACACTGGAAGATGGGTGGCGAATCAGAAGCTGTGTCTCTAGGATAAGGACACCTTTGGAGAAGGTCTGGGAAGTGATGGTTGAGAAAGGCATGCTCGGCAGGAATTTCAAGGAGGAAAGAGTGAAGGGTCCAAGTTACTGTGTCTTTCACGGCATATCAGGACACCATATCCAATCTTGCGAGGAGTTCAAAGGGCTGCTTCAAAACATGATGGACAATAGAAAGGTGGAAATCTTCAATAAGATGGAAGAGACCGGTGGAAGGGATATATGTGCATCCGAGGGCCAATCATCAGGCCCTTCCTACAGTGCCGATCGGCCTCTGGTAATCTACTATGAGGCAAAGAAGGAAGAGAGGAAACCAAAAATGATAATCCAAGTACCTTCCCCTTTCCCTTATACGGATAGTAAGGCGGTGCCATGGAAGTATGACGTCAACGTCACCACGCCCGAGGCTATAACTGGAAGCATCAGTGAGGTGGGGCATTTTACCCGCAGTGGGAGGTGCTATTTCCCTGAGATGGTTGAGACGAAGAAGAAAGCCGTTGGCACAAGTCAGAAAGGGAAGGCACCAATACCCGAGGCCAAGGGTGAGGATGAAATACAATCGGAGCAAGGAACTAAGGAGCCGGTGAATGAGGATGAGGCACAGGAATTCTTAAAGTTCATTAAGCACAGCGAATACAATGTCGTGGAGCAGCTGAATAAACAACCGGCAAAAATCTTAGTATTATCCCTATTGTTGAACTCAGAGCCACATCGAAACGCTTTACTGAAGGTGTTGAACCAAGCGTATGTGCCAAGCAATGTGCCTATTGAAAAACTCGATAGGTGGGTGAATAATTTAAACGCAGATAATTTCATCTCCTTCAGTGATGATGAAATACCACTAAATGGTAGGGGCTCTGTTAAAGCATTGCACATCACGACCGGGTGCAAAGGATATATAATACCGCATGTGCTTATTGACAACGGGTCCACGCTCAATGTCATGCCGTTGGCTACACTGTCTAGGATGCCCGTCGACATGTCTTATCTGAGGCCTTGCCATTCCGCGGTAAGGGCATTTGATGGAACACGGCGGGAAGTTATGGGAAAAATCGAGATCCCTCTAGAGGTGGGCCCGTGCACATACAATGTCGAATTCCAAGTCATGGACATCACTCCCTCATATAATTGCCTCTTAGGAAGGCCCTGGATCCACTCCGCAGGAGCTATCCCTTCATCTCTTCATCAGAAAATAAAGTTTATTATGGATAACCGCCTGATCACGATCGCCGGTGAAGAAGACATCGTCGCATCGCTATCTACTGACGCACCCTACATCGAGGCAAACAAAGATGTGCCAGAATGCTCCTTCCGTTCCTTCGAATTCATCAACGCTACATTTGTCACCGAAGGAGATAGGACTCCCACACCCAAGCTGTCGAGAAACACCAAAATGGGGGTCAAGCTGACGGTAGGAAAAGGTGTCCGAGCAGGAAAGGGTTTAGGTAGATATCAACAAGGGATAGCTAGAGCGCTAGACCCTGTACACCACAAGGCTCCGTACGGCTTAGGATTCAAACCTGATGGATGGCAAAGAAGGAGACAACTGCAGAAAGATCAAGGAAAAAGGATCGCAAGAGCCTCGGGTCGGGAGGTAGAATGGGAGCCCATGACATACCCACCCTTAGCGAAAACTTTTACGTCCGCAGGGATGATGTACCCAGAGGGAGGTAGTTCACGAAACACGCTGCTATTAGTTGAGAGGGATCTCCAGAACTTCCACATAAACGTCATCGATAAAGCGGACGATGCGATGAAGGGCCTTTCAAAGATACGCCTCGGCCCTCCTGGATATGTGTTGAACAATTGGACCGCTGAAGATCTTCTTGTAGTTTCTAGGATCCCTCTAAAGTAATTCTCAATGACAACCTTCGTTATTCCTCTAAGTCGAAGGGGAATTTGTTATAAAAGTTTGTATCAGCTGTCTAACTTTTAAATGAACAATCAATGAAGATGCATTTTGTCACTGTCTCTCATTCCCATTAGCCTCATGTCTATTCCCTCTTCTCATGACCTGTCTTCATATATATATGCATTCATGTCGTAGAAGCACATTTTTGTTTCCAATACCTCGATATTTCTCTATAGTTTCTTTTTACTTGTCAGGTGCTCAGATAATGACAGCGTGAACAATCCTGCTACTGATCCTAAAATCGACTTTGAGCAAGTGATTTGTTTAGGAGAATTCGAAGCCGACGAGGATGCCGAAGATTTTGTCTCGACCCCTGACTTACTAAAGATGATAGAACATGAGGATAAACAGATACTCCCCCACCAAGAATCTATCGAGACGGTGAACCTGGGAAACGAAAAAAAGAGGCAAGAAGTGAATATTGGAACCTCCATCTCAGAGCCCACCAAGCACGACTTGGTCACCTTGCTTCATGAATACAAAGACGTATTTGCATGGTCATATCAGGACATGCCGGGATTAAGCGAAGATGTGGTGGTCCACAGGCTCCCTATGAAGCCAGAATGTAGGCCAATCCAGCAAAAGCTAAGACGGATGAGACCCGAAATGCTCTTAAAGATAAAAGAAGAGGTCAAAAAACAGTTTGACGCCGGTTTCCTACAAGTCTCCAAATATCCGGAGTGGGTGGCTAATATAGTCCCAGTGCCAAAGAAAGACGGCAAGGTGCGAATGTGTGTGGACTATCGCGATCTGAATCGAGCAAGCCCCAAGGATAATTTTCCCTTGCCACACATCGATACATTGGTGGATAACACGGCGAAACATTCATTATTCTCTTTTATGGATGGGTTTTCGGGTTATAACCAAATAAAGATGGCCCCTGAGGACATAGAAAAAACTACATTCGTGACGATGTGGGGAACCTTCTGCTACAAGGTGATGCCATTCGGCTTGAAAAACGCTGGGGCAACATATCAAAGGGCAATGGTGATGCTGTTTCACGACATGATGCACAAAGAGATAGAAGTTTATGTCGACGATATGATAGCCAAATCTCGGGGAGAAGGAGAGCATGTTGGAAACCTCCGGAAATTGTTTGAAAGACTGAGAAAGTTTCAACTGAAGCTTAATCCGGCTAAGTGTACATTTGGAGCAACCTCGGGGAAACTACTGGGCTTTATCGTTAGCGAGAGAGGTATTGAGGTCGATCCCGACAAAATAAAGGCCATACAAGAATTACCACCTCCACAGACACAAAAAGAAGTCAGAGGATTTCTAGGAAGGTTAAATTACATCGCCCGTTTCATCGCTCAGCTTACCAACCAATGCGACCCAATTTTCCGACTCTTGCGAAAGCACAATCCTGGGGAATGGAATGCGGAATGCCAAGATGCTTTTGACAGGATAAAGCAATATTTGTCTAACCCCCCTGTGCTAGTACCACCAACCCCCGGAAGACCGTTGATATTATACTTGACGGTATTCGAAAGTTCGATGGGATGTGTACTGGGGCAGCATGATGAATCAGGAAGAAGAGAGAAGGCGATCTATTATCTTAGCAAGAAGTTCACAGAGTATGAAGCCAAATACCCGTCAATCGAAAAATTCTGTTGTGCTCTGGTTTGGGCAGCTCGAAGGCTTAGACAATATATGTTGTATCATACGACATGGTTAATCTCTAAGTTGGACCCAATAAAGTACATGATGGAATCACCTGCACTCTCAGGAAGAATGGCGCGATGGCAGATCCTACTATCAGAGTACGACATCATCTATATGAGCCAAAAGTCGATAAAAGGGAGCGCAATAGCTGACTTCCTAGCAGCCCGAACCACAGAAGAATACAAGCCAGTAAGATTTGACTTCCCGGATGAAGATTTGATGTGCATCATAGAAAAAGGACGTGAATCGTCAAAAGAAGAGTCATGGAAAATGAGTTTTGACGAGGCATCAAATGCATTAGGGCATGGGATCGGAGCAGTCTTGGTGTCACCGAAAGGGAATCATTATCCATTCACCGCCCGATTAAACTTCTTCTGTACCAATAACATAGCAGAATACGAGGCTTGCATCATGGGGCTCCGCGCAGCTATTGAACGAGACATCAAAGTCCTAAGGGTATCTGGGGATTCGGCATTGGTAATTTACCAAATCCGTGGAGATTGGGAAGTAAGAGACTCAAAGCTGGTCAGATATCACGATCTTGTTATGGATCTGGTCAAAGAATTCGAAGAAGTAACCTTTAATTACTTCCCACGAGAGGAAAACCAATTGGCTGATGCTCTGGCCACTTTGGCTTCGATGTTCAAAGCAAACCGAGAAACGGAAATAATGCCTCTCCAGATGAGCATATACGAGGCCCCGGCACATTGTCTTAGCATTGAAAAAGAAGCAGACGGGCAGCCGTGGTTCCATGATATCCTAGAGTACGTCAGAAATCAAAGGTATCCCAAGCAAGCAAATGAGAATGACAAAAGGACAATTAGAAAAATGGCAGCGGGATTCGTTCTTGATGGAAACATCCTATACAAAGAGAAAAAGATCAAGTGCTTCTGAGATGTGTGGATAATATGGAAGCCAGAAAGATACTAGAAGAAGTCCATGAAGGCAGTTGTGGGACCCACGCCAATGGTTTCACCATGGCCAGGAAAATTATGAGACTCGGCTACTACTGGTTGACGATGGAAAGTGACTGCATCAGCTATGCACGAAGGTGTCACAAATGTCAAATTTATGGCGACAAAATTCATGCAGCACCTTCGCCCCTCCATGTTATGACCTCTCCGTGGCCTTTTTCCATGTGGGGCATGGATGTTATAGGGCCAATTTCCCCAAAAGCTTCTAATGGCCATCGATTCATCTTCGTGGTCATAGATTACTTCACAAAATGGGTTGAAGCCGCTTCGTTTGCAAACGTGACAAAAACCGCGATTTGCAAGTTCTTGAAAAAGGAGATTATATGTCGATACGAAATGCCCGAGAAAATCATCTCGGATAATGCCTTGAATCTGAACAACAAGATGATGATGGAAGTGTGCGAACAATTTCAAATAAAGCATCACAATTCCTCACCCTATCGCCCAAAGATGAACGGAGCGGTAGAAGCAGCCAATAAAAATATTAAGAAAATTATTGGAAAGATGACCGAGACATATAAAGACTGGCATGAGAAGCTCTCATTTGCTCTATATGCATACCGTACATGTGTGCGGACCTCCACGGGGGCAACTCCTTTTTCTCTAGTATATGGAATGGAAGCTGTACTACCCATCGAGGTGGAAATCCCTTCTTTACGAATCTTAATGGAGTCAAAACTGGAAGAATCAGAATGGGTACAAGCTCGATATGACCAACTGAATCTGATTGAGGAAAAGCGCTTAAAAGCAATTTGTCATGGACAAATGTACCAGAAGAGGGTCTTCTACGCAAGGAGCTTCACTCAAAGGGGGTTCAGGGTGAATGAGCATGGAGAAGTTCATGCGTTAGATATCTAGAGCATTAGTGACAATTGAATCTACTTTCTTTTTATGTTTTCCTTATTGAATCATTCCTTGTCAATTCTCTTTCCTTGTTGCTTTGAAATAAATACGAACATAAGGTATCTCTTTCACACCTACCTGGCCATTATCATGCATTTTGTGTTTGGTTCGTTTAAATGGTAAACAGTGAAATTACATACTCTGAACAAAAGAAACGTTGAGCATTACCTGGACGAGAACCTGGTAAGTACAAGAACCTCAAAGCAAAGACAAAAGTTCAACCAGGGGACAAAATGGGTGATATATGAGAGGTACAGACTACTCGTAAAACTTGAGCACTAGTACAAAAACTGAAAGAAAAGTCAAGAATCGAAGCAGTGGGTACAAGTCATCATAACAAGAGATACACGACAAACGAACCCAGAACGCATGGCATAATCATGTAGGCATAAGAGCATTTAAGACAAACATATGCATATCATGATAACATCACGCATGACACATACAGGTACGCCAATGAAGCAAGAAATTCTGGTGATAGTTGTACCAAATCAAGGAAGAAAGACGTCCGAGTTCCACCAGAGAATAAGTTTTAAAAAATCAACTCATAATGCGAGAGGTGAGTTGGGCCTCGGGACACGCCGAGGTATTTAATTTCTGTCTTTAATTTCTGTTTTTAAATTCTGTTCAAAAAATCAACTCATAATGCGAGAGGTGAGTTGAACCTCGGGACACGCCGAGGTATTTAATTTCTGTTTTTAAATTCCGTTCAAAATCAACTCATAATGCGAGAGGTGAGTTGGGCCTCGGGACACGCCGAGGTATTTAATTTCTGTTTTTAAATTCCGTCCAAAAATCAACTCATAATGTGAGAGGTGAGTTGGGCCTCGGGACACGCCGAGGTATTTAATTTCTGTTTTTAAATTCCGTTCAAAAATCAACTCATAATGCGAGAGGTGAGTTGGGCCTCGGGACACGCCGAGGTATTTAATTTCTGTCTTTAATTTCTGTCTTTAAATTTCTGTTCAAAAATCAACTCATAATGCAAGAGGTGAGTTGAGCCTCGGGACACGCCGAGGTATTTAATTTCTGTCTTTAAATTTCTGTTCAAAAATCAACTCATAATGCAAGAGGTGAGTTGAGCCCCGGGACACGCTGAGGTATTTAATTTCTGTCTTTAAATTTCTGTTCAAAAATCAACTCATAATGCAAGAGGTGAGTTGAGCCTCGGGACACGCCGAGGTATTTAATTTCTGTCTTTAAATTTCTGTTCAAAAAATTAACTCATAATGCAAGAGGTGAGTTGAGCCTCGGGACACGCCGAGGTATTTAATTTCTGTCTTTAAATTTCTGTTCAAAAATCAATTCATAATGCAAGAGGTGAGTTGAGCCTCGGGACACGCCGAGGTATTTAATTTCTGTCTTTAAATTTCTGTTCAAAAATCAACTCATAATGCAAGAGTAAGTTGGGTCTCGGCACACGCCGAGGTATTTAATTCCTGTCTTTACATTTCGTTTCAAAATGTCAATTCATGTCGTGAAAGGTGAGTTGATGTATCGTGTCCAGCGCTAAGGTATTTTCAATTTCTACTTTTCAATTCCTGTTGATTCGAAAAAAAAAAAAAAGGGGCTGAGATACTTATAAGACTGAAGTCGCGTCGAGCAAATTGGACAAAGAAGTCCCAGTGGAGCGCTTGGTATATCGAGGCTACAAATCTCAATATCGTGAAGCAAACAAATCTCATCCTTTGAAGATTGAGGAAAAACAGATTGAAGCTACAGGTCATGACACGCAAAAGCAACAGTAGAGTGCGTCAATGCAACAGGTTACGATGAAGTTTGAAGATGTTCGAGGGAGACAAGGACCAATGAACCCAAGCCCGCCAAGACCGGGCAAAATTGGTTCTTCTTTTGTCTTTGCTCTATTATTGTTTCACAACAACGAGCAAAGAGGGGCAGCTGTAATCACCAATCTTGCCCGGGCCCTTAACCAAAACCCAAGCCCGGGCCCATTAGCCAAAACAAAATCAGATGAAAAAAGAAAAACCAAATGTTATAAAAGCCCGAATAAATAAATGATAAAAATATAGTCCAAATGTCCATTTACACTTCTGAAACCCAACATAAAATGCCCAAAACAAAACAAAATAAAATAAATGAAACAAAGTCCATTAAAAGTCCAATTACAGTCAAAATATTTAAACAGTACAAGCCCAAACACTTACACCCTGACCCATTGACCCACAAACCCAAGTAACTAAGCCCAATTACAAATAATCCATTAAACCTAAACTGCCGGCCCAATTACAGCAGCCCAATGGCCCAAGGATTAAGCCTAAGCAGAGAACCCTAGAATTCTCTTTGTCCCAGCGCCGCCGCAAGGCCCTCACACGCGCGACTGCCACAGCAACCCACGTGCCCTGGGCCGTTCCAGTTCCCCACGCGCCCTGACAACCGTTTCGTATCCCCCCACGCACGCACCTTGGCCTTCACGTCTCCCCACCAGCATCAGCACGCCTGCGCACACCTCGGCAACCACTCACCCTCGCGCGCCCCGATCACTTCGCCCATCACCTGCAAACAACACCAAAAGCAACAGAAAACAGAGAAGCATGGGACGAAAGAATAGAATAATGAAAGTCCTAGGAATCTCGATTATAAAATCGTCGAAAGTTGATGTAAAAGGGGTTCGGATTTTTTAGGCTTTGAGGAACACTGTAAATTGAAAGCAAAACAAAAAAGCATTCGAAAAAAACAGATCCCTTTTTAAGAATTCAGAAATCAGACAAGGGGATACGCAGAAATCAAAAAGAAAGAGCGGAAATTTCAGAGGTTAATCTTGTCTCCATCTCTCGTTATTCATGGTCGATCGCGTTTTTTTTAATTATTTCAAAAATCTACAAACAAGAATCAAAAAGAAAAGGAAAGAGCTTACCTGAACAGGGTTTCGAAGCGGGGCTAAGGTTCGTTGGCCTGAGCGTCGCTGGCTACTGAATCGATGGCGGCGTGAAGGCGTGACGGACAACTGGAGAGAGCCCAAGCGACGGGCTAAAAGAAGAGAGGAAGAGAGAAAAAGGGGCGTTGGCTGCTGAGTTTTAGGAGAGTTTAGGGTTAGAGATCTGCTTTTTTTTTTTCTCTTTAGGGGAGTTGAGTCTTTTGGCATGGAATGAAACGATGCCGCTTCGCGTAGGAGAGATTGCGCATTTCCCTTTAATGGGATATTTGCACGATGAGCCCTCTCCTTTTGCGCCGCTTCTTAATCGAATCCGATTGCACTTTCTTTAACCTTTAATTTTTCCCTGAATTCGTGCATCTTCTCAATTTAGTCCGATCTCAAAACGCTGTGCATTTAAAAGGGCGGTTTATTACCAGTTGGGTCCCTGAGGCTTTACGCGCGTCGCGATTGAGTCCTTCGCGCCTCCATTGGTTTTAAATTAAATCCCAAACCTCTGTTTTAAATTCGATTTGGCCCTTTTTCAATTACTCTGTGATTTCTTTTGTTCATTTGCGGTCATCATCGTCATGATATTATTATTATTATTATTATTACTACTATTATTATTATTATTACTATCTTTATTATTACTATTTAAGTATTATTATTATTCATTATTATTATTTATATAGTCTATATCGTTAGATATTTTATTTAAACCCATTACGTATTATTTTTACTTTGTTCATATCATCAAAATGTTTTTATCGTTATTTTAAGCCTGCATGAAATCTGTTTATCGTTCTTCATTATTATTGCATTTGTCCACATCTTATCGCATGTATTGGTAATTGCTCTAGTATAAGGAATTATTATTTGTCGCATTTCCATTATTATTTTGTCAGTGCTCGTCTTCAAGGCTAGCATATTATGATCGTTTATTCACATGTTCAATAATGTAAAGGTAACATCGTCACAAATATTATGGTTTAAGACACAAAATATATTTTACAAAATTATACTTCATTCAAAAGTTTTTTTACAAAAAAATGAAGGCAATATTCGGGTGTTTAGAAGCTCGGAAAATAGCATCCTAACGAGCTGGGTGTCTATTTTTTCGATCAAATAAAATAACCAAATATCCTTCTCATACATTTTGAGAACCAAGGGCGGTCTCGGTATCGAAGTATGAATGTGTTATGCCCTAACGTGTTGGACGTGACATTTTCATTCCTTTGGAACGAGTTAAAATCTTGGGACTCAATTCCACTTGAAATAACCCTTTTTTAGAGTTTGTAACCCCAAATATTTTCAAGTTTTCAACGTTGGGATGACATCAATCAATTCGGTACCAATTGTGGGCGTGACGAGGGTGCTAACCCTTCCTTGCACGTAACCGACTCCCGAACCCGTTTTTCTCAAATTTCGTAGATCAAAATGTCGTTTTAGTAAATCAAAAATGTTTTATTAAAACAAAGGTGACCCGATCACACCAAAATGATCGGTGGCGACTCTTCTTTTTAAAGTCGATTCCCGTTTTGTCAAAAAATGGTTACGACAAAGGTGATATAGGAGATTCAGATTGTAGGGAATGTATTAAAAATGCAGTTCAAAAGCTCAAGTTGAATGTGGTGATTCAAATTCAGGCCAAATCTATTTACATAATTGCTTCATCAGTTACAATTATTATATCCATGGAATCCCTAAAAGATGATCATCTTCATTTTCACATCCTTTAGCTGCTGCTTCGACAGGTAAAAATTTAGAGAATTTTAAAAAAGAAAAATTAGTTTCAAAAATATTTTTTTTATTTAAACTTTTTCAAAAATCAATTTCTACTTCTCAAAGTACTTTTGTGTGATTAAAGTCAATCCAATCCATAAATACCAATACTGATATAATTTTAGATAACTTTTAAATAGTAAACATATGCTAGTCAGGTAAGAACTTTGGTATTATTCAAAGTTACATGTGATAAACAAAGGAAATGAGAATATATTTTATAAATTTTAAATACTAAACATATGCTAATAATCAATCATGCCACATATGCTAAAATAATTAAATTTATAAATACTCTAATTTTTAGACATTAGATTTTATTTGTATGTTACACGAGTATACAAACAAGTAAAATATGTATACATATGATTTCCAGTAAATTTGATTAGATGTTGGAGTATTCAACTATTATTATAATTGTTGTTCCAATATGCAAAACCATATGAACGACCTTGTTCAGCATATTGTATGTTAGCTTGGTGTATGTTCTATCTTCTAGAGTATTCAACTATTAACATGAATTAGAGGCTATTTTACCCAACTAACCTAAAAATAAATAAGTAATTACAAAAATGACCCTGTTTGAAAAATTATGATGGAAAACCTGAAATCTACAGTGCCGGGCAGTGCTGACATCTCACCCCTAGTACCACCCTCCATCATTCCCTAATCATGCCTTAATGATTGCCCCGTCTAATAAAAAAAGATATTTTTTGGTGTCGACACTATAATGGTCGGCACCCATATGTATTTTTTTGAAATACCTTTGAAAAATATGGATATTCTATGATTTAAAAAGAAAAAGGAATAAAATAATATTTTAATAGGTGTCGGCGTTGAAGTCGCTGGCACCGGTTCAAAACTTTAAAAAATTGATTTTTTTTTGGTGCCGATGTTGAAGTGGCCTGCATTGGTTCAAAAAAAATGGATTGAGGAGGAAGAGAGTTGCACTCTGATTATGCTAGTTGGTCCAATGGACATCGGCGGTGGTTGACTGCATAATGGAGTGAAGGCGGCAGCTAGGGAAAATGGAAAAGGAAGAAGAGATGGGGAAAGAAGAAGAGAAGCAAAGAATGAAAAATAAAAATAAAAATAAAAATAAAACTTATCTGTTACCATTATTGAGGAGAAAGTGGATATGAGATAAAAGCTCAATAAAAGAGAAAACTCTTATAGTTACCAAAGAAATAACAAGTTTCAACATCAATGGTCCAACAAACAAATTTTAACATTAATGTTCCACCAAACAAATTTTGAAATAATAATAATTATAATAATAATAATAATAATAATAATAATAATAATAATAATAATAATAATAATGCAATGGCTCTCACTGAACACCAAACATTGGGGATCTTATGTTAGAGTCCTGTCAAAGACATTATCATTTGTTTAGACCAATAAATTGAATTATTAATTTTTACCTTCTTCTTTTTTCTTTTTTCTTTTTTTGGTTCATAAGAATTGACAAGAGTTAAATAAAATTTTCATTTACCACTTAAAAAGATATAAAAATTTTATTTGAGTAAATTTTTTTTACTTATTAAAACTCATGGTATTCTTTATAAAATAATTCATATTTAACATTCAATTAAATATTTCTAAAAAAAATCATTCAATACATTTTAAACCCCTTAGCATTTAAAGTATTTAAACTTAGATGTAAGCTCCCGTCTAATTCCAAATTCCATTTTTTTAGTTAATATCTCATATTTTAAAAGGTTGCATTGAATTTGAATACAATCAAATCAAGCAAGAGTTTTTTTGTTTTATTTTATTTTTATTGTTTTGGTTCTTTCTTATTACTATAAGATTAAGAATGATTCTTTTCAAAAGTTTTGGTGCTTTCGGGTATGATATCATTAATTTTCATTTTTAATTATTTTGTTTTTATGATTAATTTCATAATAATAATGTAAATAAGGCTCTAATGTTATTTCATTGGTAATTGTAAGAGATTTTCTCTTTTATTGAACTTTCGTCTCATCTCCTCTCTCTCTTGAATAATGGTTACAGATGGGTTTTGGTTTTTTTTGTTTTTCATTCTTTGCTTCTCATCTTCCTTCTCCATTTGCCCTAGCCACCTCTTTCACTCCACTCTGCAATCAGCTATAGCCAACGCCTTTCGGCCCAATTGACACAATTGGAGTGCAGCTCTATTCCTCAATCCTTTTTTTTATCATTTTGAACCGGTGTCGGCCACTTCAACACTGACACCAAAAAATAAAAAATCATTTTTTTTAAGTTTTGAACTAATGCTAGCCACTTCAACGCCAACACCTATTAAATAATTATGTTTTTCTTTTTATTTTTAAATCAAAGAATACCCATATTTTTTGAAGGTATTTCAAAAAAATACATGTGGGTATCGGCCATTATAGTGCTAACACAAAAATATTTTTTTTTATTGACAGGGCAATCATTAAGGCATGATTAAGGAACGATGGAAGGTGGTGTCGGCGATGAGATTGCTAGCACCGCCCGACACTATAGATTTCAAGTTATTTTTGTCATAGTTTTTCAAATAGGGTCATTTTTGTAAATATTTATTTTTGAGGTTAGTTGGGTAAAATAGCCTGAATCAGGCCTTGTTTTATATATTGAATGATCATATACTTAAACATATGAATGACCTCGAGAAATGGCTATCTATAGATAGTCTTAAACATATAAAAATAGTATATTGCATGCAGTTAGTGAATAAAGAACAAATTGTTGAGGGAAGAGGACTAGTATCTCTTTAAATGCCATAGCACAAAGAATGAGCACATCAAGAAACAATACTATGGAACTAACTTTTCAAGAATCATGTTTAAATCTAAGCCTCGCACGATACACAATTATACCGCACTAGATTTAACCTATTTTTTTTTAAAGTTCACAAGCATACCAATACAAATATACGTTAAAATACAAATACGTCTTAACAATCACAAAGTTTAGAATCAAACTATTATAGTTCAACACAAACTAAAAACTGAAATAATCTAAATTAAAATTGAGTAACTGAACTAAAATCTACAACAACACATGGTGAGATTCAGATGCCCACATATAAATTCAGATACCCAATTTCATAATTTCAAATAAAGAAAGAGGAAGGGAAGAATGAAATTTTTGTCATAAAAAAGAAGAAGAGATCTTTAATCCTAAACATTAATAGTAGAAAAGTTAATTTCCAGTGAAAACAAAAAGAAGAGACCTTTGACAAAAAAAACTGAAAAATCCAAGGTGAGTGCCGAACGAACGTTGAACAATGAGGGTGACTTGGTGGACGCTAGACAGTGTGACTAGTAGTAGGAATTTTGGAAGATTTCATATCAGGGATTCCAATTTTGAGGGATAAGACTAAAGATTTAGGGTTAAGGATTTCTAATTTTCTAATTTTCTGTGTATTATTTTTAAACTTCAAGATTTTTATATTTTATTAAATTATTAAATTGTTTTAATTTTTTAGGATTGGGTTGGGCTTATAGATATACATTGGATTGGGTTTATTTTGGGGGTGGGCCGGTGGTTAGGGTCTAGGTGGGTAGTGGGCTAATACTTATAGTATATAATATTAATTATTAAGTTTGGTTAATTCGATTAATTACCCAATCTCGAATCGAATTAACTGATAACCGAACTTCCAAAAAATAATTAATCGACCTCCGATCAACTAACCGAATTAGATCGATTCAATCGGTTAATTCGGTTCTAACTGAAATTTGAACACCCCTACTTTTGACCATTCGACGATCTATAACTCGTGTTGGTTCCTTGGCCCAAGCTGTAACAGCCCGATTTTGGGGCTACTCGGAACAGTGGTTTCGAGACCACTAAACCGAGGTTAGGGAAAATTATTTTGATGTTATTTTATGTGTTATGGTATTAATATATGGCTATGTGGAAATTTTGGTGCTTTAATTTTAGCAATAACATGCTTAATTGTGAAAAAGAACTAAATCGCATAAGGTGCGAAAGTTCTATTTTATAAGGTAGGGGTACCTAATAGCTTTATGTAATTTGGAGGTTTTTAAAGTTCAATTAGGCCATTTTGGAGTGTAATGGCCGGCCATAGGGTGCATAGGGGACAAGAGCATTAATTTTAGTCAAATTAGGTGATAGTTGGTGACTAATTGACTAAAATATGATAAAATGAGAAAAGGCTATCATCTTTTTCTCTTCTCTTCTTCTTCCACTGATTTTTACACTCAAAGAAGGGTTTGAAAGCTTGAAAGTTTCAGCTACATCTTATCCTTACAAGTAAGTCCTTTTGATGATAATTTTTAATGATTTTTGTGTTTTTAGAGTCCCCAAAGCTTAAGTTAGCTAATGAGGGGGCTAATTTGTGAAATGGTTGAAAGTCTAGGGACTTGCCATGAGAATGGTTATGTTGTTAGCTGAGTTTTTATGGAAGAAAATAAATGTTAGGGAGATGAGAAACAACTTTTGTGAAAGGTGTTAGCATGAAAATTCCTAATTAGGACTTACTTGCAAAGATTGATTTTGTGCCATAAATGCATGAAATATTTGGAATTGTGAGTAGTTGTAAAAGAAATAAATGTTCAACTAGGCTTGTTTAATGAGAAAATGTGTTGAAAAATGATTTACGAGCCTAGGGGCAAAATTGTAATTTTGCCATAGTGCAAGGGCAAAATGGTCATTTTTGCCTAAGTGTAGAAATTGATGCAGTATGATCATAGAGTAATCTAAATGAATGAATTTTATTGTTATAGATCGAGAAGAATGCGAAATTAACCTTGACTGGGGAAAAGGCAAGGTCACGGATTAAACCGCAAACCGATACGTTTTGCACTGAGGTAAGTTTATGTGTAAACGATGCATTTTTATATACACATTGTTGTTTCTAATTAGTACATGGCATGATTGAAAACATGTGTGGTTTAAGTGGATTGAATTTGGTAGTTATTGAATAATTATCGTATGAATTACGAAATAGATATGTAAATGTGTAATGACAACACTTAACGGTGGGCTAAGTGCGATACCACCTTATTACGTAACTACGATGGGCTGTGTGCGATACCATCGTTTATTTATCATTTGGTGGGCTATGTGCGATACCACCGTAACTATCCTTTGGTGGGTTTTGTGCGATACCACTCAGTTAGAGAGTGACGGTGGGCTAAGTGTGAAAACACCGAGTGATAGGTAGTATGAATGGCTTATTGAGAAATTATGATGTGTTGTATCGTGTGACTTTGTGGTGCTAAGTGCAGGGATGTATGTTAATGAATGTGAGTACTAAGCTTGTGATGTGGTTGTAAAGTGGTAAGGGAGAAAATGAGTAAGCATGGATAAGAATGTGGATTGTTCTTGTTTAGTATGTAATGCTATTTATTGTTTAGCATATACTATAATGCTATTTGTTTACATGTAAACTTACTAAGCTTAAAGCTTACTCCCCTTTCTTTTCCCTTGTTTTATAAAGTTTAAGAGTCAAGCCGGCATACGCAGAAACTAGAAGATCGCCCACACTATCAGCTCACCTCGATATATCTAGACTTAGTGATTTTGTGTATGGCATGTATATATGTAACACCCCTTACCCGAGACCGTTGCCGGAGTCGAGCACGAGGCATTACTAGACTTAACTTACTAGTTCGGGGCATAAAAATTGAAACTGTCCACCTGTGTCATGTTCACTAAATCAATTATAACTTGAGTTAAGAAACTCCAAATCTAGATCCGTAAATTTTTTTTGAAACTAGACTCATATATCTTCTTACTGTAAGTTTTCTAGAATTTTTGGTATGGCCAATTAGTACAGTTTATTAGTTAAAGTCTCCCCTATTACACAGTTCGACAGTTCTGACCTCTCTTCACTAAAAATCAATTATCTCATAATATACAACTCTTTTTCCTACACCGTTTTTTTTATATAAAAATAGACTCAATAAGATTTAATTCTATATCTCATTCACAACCTAATTCCATTTCTAATATTTTTGGTGATTTTTCAAAATCACGTCACTGCTGCTATCCAACTATTCCCCTGCATATAATTACATAATTTCTTTAAAATAACTATCAACTAGGCATTTCATAACATCCAAAACATGTTCTTAATTAACCATTTTAATGGCTAATCATTACCAAGCATTTACAAGCCAATATTAAGCCATATCATAAGGTCATACACACAAAATGGCTAAGTCCCTATACATGCCATTACTTAAAACGTTCGAGTCACAAAATACCAATATAATCCTTTGATAGTGTGTAACGATCTCCGACGTCCTTTCGATCCCCGAGTTGGCTTGTAATACTATAAAAAAATAGAGAATGGGAGTAAGCATAAAGCTTAGTAAGTTTACATGTAAATAGATAACAACATTCTTAATGAATTATCTTATTCTTTTCTTATCAAGATCACTTAAGCTTTTAACTCAACATACTTAAAACTTGTATTCTTACCTGTACCTTTTAACATGAATTTGTCTTACCTTACCTTTTTAGCTTGATGTAACATCCCGAAATTTGGGCTTAGTAGAATTGGGCCCATTGAACCTTGAGCATATAAGCGTTTTAAAATTTATGGGAAATTGAGGATGGCATGGGAATAAATAATATGACCACCTGTTTTTAATTAATTTGATTGAGCTCAAGACAATTTTTAAATTTGAACTAAACTAATGTGCCAAATTTATTAAGAGTAGGTGCTTATGGACGGCAAGGCTTTGGGGGCAAGGAATAAATAATTGAAAGACAAGCAATGATGGGCTATTGACTTTGACATTTTAAGGGGGAGTCATTCTATCATGGAAAATAAAGAATGATTAATGGTATTAAAAAAGAAAAAAAGAAAACATGGCCAATTTCTCATGTGCACAAATAGAATTAAATAGCATATACCATGCTTATTGTAGCCACGTGGGAATCATTTCTTCCATAGTTGGACAACCAATCATCCACGGCAAATTAAGGAGCATTTGTGCTAGGATCTGATTTTTTTTATGTTGATGTTTAAATGGTGGAGCAAAAAGGGGAGAAAATCAAGGGATTTGTGGGAGTGGTGTTAGTTGGCCGAATATGGGAGCTTGTGGGAGGTGAAATTTGACTAGGGAGTGGTGTGTACATATTCGGTCTTGGGGGAGGTAGAGTGCTAAAAAAAAAATTTCTTTAGGTTCTTCTTGGCATTTTCCAATTTTGTGCACTTTTGTTTAAGCTTTTCGGGTTAACTCTTTTTGCAAATCCCTTCTGCCGAATACCACAACATCGCCTAATCATCTCTAGTCATAGGACGATCGTGAGAAACGGGATTATAATCGATTAAGGTAAGGAAGATCTTTCATAGTCCATTCGATATCTCCATTTGGTTATTGAGTTAATCGGATTGAAGGTTGGCTATTTGATATTGTTGGTAGGATCGATTCTTAGTACATCGAGGGAGGTCACAGTCGTGGTGTTGAAATCGGTAGAAAGCACAACTCGTAATCAAGGTGTGTAATCTCACACTTCTCTGAAATTTTACATGAATGTTCTGTGATTTGGTTGAAATACCAAAGAAAACTGGAACTCGGCATCTACGACCACTCGGGCGTACATATGTTCGAAGTGTTAACCATATTTTGTAACAAAACAGTTTTGGTTAGCAGCAGTGACGTGATTTTGAAAAATCATAAAAAATAGTGGAAATTGAATTAGAAAGTGGAAGAGATAAGGATTGAAAGATAATTGAGTCTATTTTCTTATAAAGAAAACCAAGCAAGCAAAGGATTAGTATATTTTGAGATTTTCAGATTTTTGTGAGACTAGTTCAGAGTGATTTCGAGATCCCCTGTTCTAACTTGGAAAAATCACATAATTACGGGACATGGTTTATATTATTAGAATCCTTAATGAGTCTATTTTTATTTGGAGCAAATGAAAGCATTATTTGAGTTCTGTACAATGAGATATCAGAGATGTTGTGAAGAGAGGTCAGAACTGTCAAATAGTGAAACAAGGGAAACGTTAATGAATAAACTGTACTAAATGGCTAAGCCAAAAATTCTGGAAACTTTTCAGTAAGAAGATATATGAGTCTAGTTTCAGGGAAAAATTACGGATCTAAATTTCGAGTTTCCTAACTCAAGTTATAGTCAATTTAGTCAACATAACGCAGATGGACAATTTCGATTTTTATGCCTCAATTTAGTAATTAAGCCTAGGTTGCGAAAATTTCATCATACCCTTAGAGGGTAAATTACCGAATTACCCTTAGTGGGTACAATTATCGAATTATGAAAACGCCCTTATGGGCCAAATTACAAAAATGCCCCTAATGTGCTGAATTACGAAATATCCCTATGGACCGAATTACGAAAATACCCTTAATGGGTCAATTTGATAAATTGCTATATGGGCCAATTTGATAATTTGCTTTATGGGCCAAATGTGTTATTTGATAAATAGGTCATATTGATATGTGACAAATGGACCAAAATGCTAGATCGATATATATATGGGCCAAAACTGCTAGATCGATATATATGGGCCAAAATTGCTAGATCGTTAAATGGGCTAAATTGCTATTTTAACTAACGGGCCAAATTGATAACTTGTAATATGGGCTTTTTGTTGAAATTTACCTTATGAATACACTGTTATGCATTATATATATACATGACTGCATGGGTTGGGATAATTGACGAAGAGAAGAAAGGCCTGTTGCCAAAATCTAGTTCGGTGGCTTTGCCACAAATATTTTAAATGGCTTAATGCCTCTAGTTCGGTGACTTTGTCACAATCTAGTTCGGTGGCTCTGCCACAAATATTATAATTGGCTTAATGCCTGCTATTGGTGTGTTGGCGGGGTGGGTTGACTTGATCCCCACAGGTGTGTTGGTTGGTACGGGTGGTGTGTAGCGGATGGAAACTAGGTTTGGTTGGGAATTGCATATCACATGCATTTTTATATTTGATTTATATAATGCACTTTTGTAAATGGGCTCAAGCCCAAATATATGTTTATATGGTTATGGCCCAGTAGACACGGTAAGTGGGTTACATACTGAGTTCTAAGTAACTCACCCTTTTTTCTTACCCTTCTCAGGTAATGACAATTGATGGAGGTTTGGGCCGGGGATGACTTCGTGTGGAGGCCATACTACGAATGATGAGTTATAAAAACTTTGAACTTCTTTTAAGTATTTTTTTTTTATCTAAGTACTATTTCAATTGCGATGTAATAAGGCCTCTGGTATTATTTTTATGGATTTTTATTCGTGGATGGATTTTAAAATGTTTTAGTTACTTAAATGGGGCTGTTTAATTCTTATAAATGTTTTCTTAAACTTACGTATAAAAAGGGTTTTTCTTAAATATCACTTACTCGTAAAATTCCCGTGAAAACTCTTTTATAAATTTATTTCAACCAATTATTTAAGTTTTTAACCAATTATTTCTTTGAAAATCAAATTATAAACTCTCATGTTTTAAAGTCATGGTTTTCAAATAAATCTCGATTTTTGATAAACTCCGTCTTCAAAATCATTTTGAAAAATTGTTTTCATTAAAAGCATTGATGACTAGACGTAAATTCGAATTGTGTGGTATGCCAAGTCTGGTCTTAACGCTTAGGCCGGGTTTGGGGTGTTACACTTGAACTTGTCTTACCTTTACTTTGGTATACTCTTTGAATTTTCCCGTTGAACCACTTTGGAATACTAAGGATACGCGGGTACCTTTCCTTATGAAACTTAACCATTGCCATGTCTTGACATGGTCTTACGTGGTATCCTTGCCTTATGAACTCACCAATGCCATGCCTTGGCATGGTCTTACATGGGACCTTTGCCTTATAGTAACATATCAATGCCATGTCTTGACATGGTCTTACATGATTTCCTTAAACCCTAATGTCATGACATTTGTATCCTACACATTCCTAAGGTTCAACCGGAACTTTCTGAGATAGCTTTTCTGTCAATTCATACTTGAGTCTTTAAATAATAAATTTACAGAATAAATATGTAAATGCTGGAATTTATTAATATTAAATGTAAAATAATAGAATATTGCATTTATTTACCGCAAACTTACCTCAAAACCAAAATACGATAAACTATATCGATTTAGTCCACTATCTTTTTCTTTCCCCGATCTAACTCTGGATTTCTTTCTTCTTGATCTATAATAGCAAATTTAGCTTATTTAGTACTCACATTTCCTAAAACAGTCCTTAACTCTAACTTTGGCAAAATTATAATTTTGCCCCTAAACTTTTACATATTTATGATTTTGCCCCAAAGCTCGGAAATTAAACTTAAGCCCTTATTCTTATGTTTTGTAACATG
>SMMG02000176.1:0-2500 GCA_005393395.2 Gossypium australe
TTAATCAGGATGGTAGAGACTCCATTTAACTTAGGTTGATCTAGGCCAGAAGCAGACCTACGTCAAGATAACCCTTCCCCTCTTTGAAACACTTTGGAAGTGCTCCTGTATCAGTAATGAATCAGAGCACAATGAATCAGAGCACACGGAACCGTCTTCTTTTTTCTGTTAGAAAAAAATATATATACGGTAGACTAACTGATATTTCTATCAGTTAATGAAAGAGCCCAATGCAAAAAAAAATGCATGTTGGGTCTTTGAAATAGGCCGAATCATTTTGATAATAATCAGTTCGATCTGTTTTACCGAGAAGGTCTACGGTTCGAGTCCGTATAGCCCTATATTTTCTAATTTTCTATTTTATTAATTTTTAATATTCATTAAATTTATTAAATTAAGAAAAATTAAATGAAAATAATATTCTTAAAACTAAAGCAAACTAAAACAATAAAGAATATCCAAATACAACTAAAAATAAAAAAGTTGTATCGTTTTTTTCCTAATTATTGTATTCTTTGATGATTGGAACTGGTCGCTTCCAGTTGCTTGGTTAAAATCATTCCCATAAGCTCGCTCACAGGGAGATCACTCAGAGTATAACCCTGAAAACAAAAGCGCATTTCAACGGATCCAATCGCTCTTTTTTTTCTTGGATAAGAATAAAATAAACAAAACCCCATTTTCTTAATTAATCCTCGCGGGTAGATTGATTTTAGATTGATTCTATATAAATAGATATAAATAAAAATTTCTATTTATTCTAAATCTATAATTTCGAATTTATATTTAGAATAAATATAATTTCGAATTAAAAGTTTTTTATTTATAAAATTCTAATAAATATTAGATATTAGTTAGATATTAGAATTCCTTTTATTTAGAAAAATCCGAAATGAAGTGAAAACGAAAAAGTATTACTTGTTTTGGATTTGTATAGTATTATACTATATATAGTATAAATATATATTTATACTAGTACTATACAAATTTGTACTATATCGAAATGAAATCGAAATAAGTGGAATGTAAATAAAATAGGATTAATTCCAATCAATAAATCTTAAAACGCAACATGTAAACACAGCAAACAAACGAAACTAGACGATTCGATCAAACCGAATTGTTGTTTTGACTAAACAAACAGTTGCGGATGACTTGACAATGAATTCCAGGTCGAAGCGACTAATCCGATCTATTTTTCACATTCATAGGAGTTCGTCTATGTTTCTGCTTTACGAATATGATATTTTCTGGGCATTTCTAATAATATCAAGTGCTATTCCTATTTTGGCATTTCTAATTTCTGGAGTTTTAGCCCCGATTAGAAAGGGTCCAGAAAAACTTTCTAGTTATGAATCGGGTATAGAACCAATGGGCGATGCTTGGTTACAATTTAGAATCCGTTATTATATGTTTGCTCTAGTTTTGTTGTTTTTGATGTTGAAACGGTTTTTCTTTATCCATGGGCAATGAGTTTCGATGTATTGGGGGTACCCGTATTCATAGAAGCTTTCATTTTCGTGCTTATTCTAATTGTTGGTTCAGTTTATGCATGGCGAAAAGGAGCATTGGAATGGTCTTAGTTCCTGAATATTCAGATAATAAAAGAAAGAAAAAAGTAAAATAATAATAACATTGAGTATGAATTCCATCGAATTTCCCTTACTTGATCGAACAACCCAAAATTCAGTTATTTCAACTACATTAAATGATCTTTCAAATTGGTCAAGACTCTCCAGTTTATGGCCGCTTCTTTATGGTACCAGTTGTTGCTTTATTGAATTTGCTTCATTAATAGGCTCACGCTTCGACTTTGATCGTTATGGGCTGGTACCAAGATCGAGTCCTAGACAGGCAGACCTAATTTTAACAGCTGGAACAGTAACAATGAAAATGGCGCCCTCTTTAGTGAGATTATATGAACAAATGCCCGAACCTAAATATGTTATTGCTATGGGCGCGTGTACAATTACAGGAGGGATGTTCAGTACTGATTCTTATAGTACTGTTCGGGGGTCGATAAGCTAATTCCCGTGGATGTCTATTTGCCGGGCTGTCCCCCTAAACCCGAGGCAGTTATAGATGCTATAACAAAACTTCGTAAGAAAATATCTCGCGAAATCTATGAAGATCGAATTAGATCTAAACAGGGGGATCGGTGTTTTACTACCAATCACAAGTTTTGTCTTGTACGCAGTACTCGTACTGGAAATTATAATCAAGGATTGCTCTATCAACCACCATCTACTTCAGAGATTCCTCCTGAAACATTTTTCAACTACAAGGGTTCACTATCTTCCCACGAATTAGTGAATTAGGTAGGATTTTTTTTTACAGAAACAGACAACGAATTAATCTTCATAAATTCGATTTCATCATAAATGCGAAATACTTATCTTATAAAAATGACAAATAAAAAATAAAAGTGCGGGAGAGATAAAAAGATGCAGGGTCGTTTGTCTGTTTGGCTAGTCAAACACGGGCTAGTTCATAGATCTTT
>SMMG02000176.1:5000-20000 GCA_005393395.2 Gossypium australe
GACCCATATTAATTTTTATTTGGTCCAATCAGAAAATATTTTATCATTTCTGTATTCGCAATTCAATATAGATGGGTATTCCATAACATATATATGTCCCTCTTACTCTCAGTTTTCTCAGGCAATTTGGTGGAATACTCGAACGGTCGATTCTTTTTTTCGTCTTAGCTTCTGTCTTTATGAATGAAAACAAAAGAAAGGAGTCTCTCATTATGATCTGGATTTCATTTCTATGGGTTGCATCTTTTTTTCTTTAATTTAATTTTTATTCTTATCCTTTTATTAGACTATCCTATATAACCATAATAAGAATAGATAACTAAAAAAAAAAAATTAAAATTTAATTTATTCATTATTAAAAATAAAAATTAAATTAATTATTTTTTTATAGTAATAGCTAGAACTAATTATTCCATTCATTTCTATTTCGAATTCGAAGATAATTCAAATTTTTGAGTCTAAAAAGAGTTTCATTCTAATTATCTAGACTTATAACGTATCATTTCATTTATATAATCATAAAATATATAAATGCATAAAAAGATTTTGACTCTAATTATCTCTATTTAGAACTCTAAACTAAATAGAAAAAAATTTAATCTATATTAAATCTATTAAATCGATCGATTAAATGAAATCTATATAAAAAATTTTCTATATAATTTAGATGTAAAATACTAAAATCTAAAATATAAAATAAACTCTAAAATAAAAATTGAGTCAGTAATATTAGTAATATTACTATATTAATATAAAGAAATCTAACTAAGATATAAAAAAAGATCTTAAATATATAGATAAATAATAAATATATATATAAAATTAAAATAGAATTATTATATTCTTAATTATTAGATTCTATCAACATTAGCTTGAATATTAGATTGAATCTACCATTATTATATTAAATATGTTATATTTATATATTTATATTAAGTATGGCGTTAAAAATTAGAAAAAATTCTAGTTTTTCTAAATTCGAGTCTATAATTCATATTAATAATTCATATTAATTATGAATAACTAATAGATAGTTAATAGATAAGATCCTAATAGTTTGCTGAATCCCTATGGATACAAATTTCTATTATTTGAGCCCGCTTAGCTCAGAGGTTAGAGCATCGCATTTGTAATGCGATGGTCATCGGTTCGATTCCGATAGCCGGCTTTCCCTATTTGTTTGCTTTTTGCCTTTTTTACATAATTTAGAATGCTTTTTTTGAAATCAAAGAACAAAGAGTGAAAAGCTTTTTCCCCTTTTCTTTCCAATTCTTTCCAAAGGTCAACAGTCTGTTTATTATCTCGTCGAAACTTCCAATTAGGGATCAATTTGAGGAGTTAGATCTTTGCAGAATAAATTAAACCAAAAAAGGAAACTCTTTTTGTTTAATTTATTTATATATTTAATATTATATTCAATTTATTTATTTATATATTTATATATTAAATTAAATCTATTTTTTTATATATATTCTAAATATTTTTATATTTATATATTTTTTTTTATATATAATAATATATATTTTTATTTCTATTTTTTGTATACATTATATACAATACAAAAAAGTATGGATATTGATCCAATTCATCTCATTAATATTTGTAGTCCAATCCTTCAGTCGATTTCGCTTCATTTAGTTCAGTTTTAATTTCGGTTTATGAAATTTCAATAAAATTAAAATTAATAAGGAGTCCTTATGTCACGTTACCGAGGGCCTCGTTTCAAAAAAATACGCCGTCTGGGGGCTTTACCGGGACTAACTAGTAAAAGGCCTAGAGCCGGAAGCGATCTTAGAAACCAATCGCGCCCCGGTAAAAAATCTCAATACCGTATTCGTTTAGAAGAAAAACAAAAATTGCGTTTTCATTATGGCCTTACAGAACGACAATTACTTAAATACGTTCGTATTGCCAGAAAAGCCAAAGGGTCAACAGGTCAGGTTTTACTACAATTACTTGAAATGCGGTTGGATAACATCCTTTTTCGATTGGGTATGGCTTCGACTATTCCTCAAGCCCGTCAATTAGTTAACCATAGACATATTTTAGTTAATGGGCGTACAGTAGATATACCAAGTTATCGCTGCAAACCTCGAGATATTATTTCAGCGAGGGATGAACAAAAATCTAGAACTCTGATTCAAAATTATCTTGATTCATCCACCAATGAGGAATTACCAAAACATTTGACCTTTCACACATTACAATATAAAGGATTAGTCAATCAAATAATAGATAGGAAATGGGTTGGTTTGAAAATAAATGAATTGCTTGTCGTAGAATATTATTCTCGTCAGACTTAAACCTAACTAAAATAACAAAACAAGGGGTTCTGCCCCCTTTTCACCTGAGTTAAGGTTAAGTAAAGGAAGACAGGGGAATGGGTTTGATTCGGAGATTTTTCTCCTATTCATGTATGATAGATACGTAAGGAGATTTTCATCCCCTGTATGCTATTTTACGTATTCCATATTAAAAGGGAATTGGGAATAGAGAATCTATACTAAAGAAGGGTATAATTCTTTAGTATATGTTCTTATTTGATACATTGTAGTCAGTTACATCGGCGAATTAGGTGAAGGTGCGGAAAGAGAGGGATTCGAACCCTCGGTAAACAAGAGTCTACATAGCAGTTCCAATGCTACGCCTTGAACCACTCGGCCATCTCTCCTACATAATTATTATGGCCGATACCCCGAGCGAATAGCGAGTTATTCATATTATATTGTTCGATAGGTACGAACAATATCAATTCTAACTAGGAAACTTGCTATAAAAATAGAAAACTTTTCATCACTTTTTTTATCACTTTTTCTTTAGCCTCCGGGCTCGAAGAATTAAAAAAAAAAATTGAATGGGTCTACTTTTATGTTATTTCGTACTGTACACTTCCTTTGTTTGTGAGATCATTTTATTTTCTCACGAGGGGTAATGAAAAGAGTTATAGAATGGATTGCTACCTATGCCTAGATCGCAGATAAATGGAAATTTTATTGATAAGACCTTTTCAATTGTAGCCAATATCTTATTACGAATAATTCCGACAACTTCAGGAGAAAAAGAGGCATTTACTTATTACAGAGATGGTGCGATTTGATTATTATATATATATTTACTTTATTTATTTTTACTTTAGTTTTTTATTTACTTTACCACTCTCAGTCTTAGGAAAAAGACACATTATTCAGAATAGAAAAAAGGCTATTGAAAACAAAAAATAAATCTACGCTTGTTGAAGGTGAAGTTTATAAATAAAGCAATTCCTTCTGTCGTGTATCCCCGATTAATGCAACCTCAGATGCTTCAATTGTTGATTCGAGTATTGAGCGAAAGGTTACACCTATGGGTCTGTATTGTGGGTCAACCCTACTACACTAGTACCAATAGGCGGCATAGAGGAAGAAGCACTACGCCTAGGAATCAACAACACGAAAACTTTGTTATTAATGATTCCCTTTCTTTATCGGGATCGGAACTAAGAGAAATGGTTGGGACAACAAACATCCATCTTGTTCGTACTTTGGATACCCATATAACCATCGAAGATTGTTGAAGTGACTAATTCCTGGAAATTAAGGAGCGTTGAGAACAAAGAAATTGTTGGAGTTTACTTTTTTATCTAGTACGAACACGCTTGATGGTAAGAAAAGATCTTTTGCAAGAGGGTTGGCTAGAGATTTCTTGTAAAAACATTAGCCCCGCTCAGTTCATAATGACAATATTTCGACCTTTTTTTTAATTCCATGGATTATTCTCATTATGCACATAAAGGAGGAGCCGTATGAGGTGAAAATCTCATGTACGGTTTTGGAACGGAGAATTCTTTGAATCGAATGACGACCGTAACGGATGTCGGCTCAATCCGAAGGAAATTATGCGGAGGCCTTACAGAATTATTATGAAGCTATGCGACTAGAAATTGATCCCTATGATCGAAGTTATATACTATATAACATAGGCCTTATCCACACAAGTAATGGAGAGCATACAAAAGCTTTAGAATATTATTTTCGAGCACTAGAACGAAACCCGTTCTTACCACAAGCTTTTAATAATATGGCTGTGATCTGTCATTACGTGCGACTATCTCCACTATAGAAATAAAAAAGGAAAGAAAGAGCCAATACACTAGTAAATAAATACGCTAGTAAATAAACACGCTAGTAAATAAAATACTAGAAAAAAAAATAGGCTTTCTACATATTGCATCGTCCAAAAAACGATTTTTATCAGCTGTAACAAAAAAAGAAACTTCATAGAAGTCGAAATATGAAGAAATATATATGCCTAGATACTTTATTCTATGGATAAAGATCTAATTGATAGAGGAAGCGCCGTAAAGATCAATTAGCGAGGTTTTGAGCCGATACAATAAATAAGAACTGCTTATTTATGTCATGATATGAGATAAAAATTAGGAATCGACTTATGTAATAGAGCCGATCCCCTAAGTTATTGAGCAGCGGTGTAGCATCAGATCCCAAAGACAGTAAGTCTTTTTTATGAGGAAGAAGTCTTTTTCAAGGATTCTATATAAATTTCTATATGATATGAAACCGAGATAGTTACCTTTCAGAAAAATCTAACGGACGACAGCCCCGAAATGCCTATGCTTTATTTTTCTGAAGGTGGGAGAAAAGATAAAACTTATTATTAATTTAATCCAAATTATAGTTTGAAACTCATGCAATTAACCCCTTTTGGTTAACCCGAGACAAATCGATAGATCTATGAGAAATCTCATTCAATTGGATATAGGGTAGGGTAAAAAATGGGACACCAAAAGAATTGACTGCCGAGCCGTATGAGGTAGGAAACTCTCAAGTACGGTTCTAAGGGAAGGAATTGAACCGCCTATTTCGACCGGGGAGAACAGGCCATTCGACAGGGGGATTCTGAAATAGCGGAGGCTTGGTTCGATCAAGCCGCTGAGTATTGGAAACAGGCTATAGCGCTTACTCCTGGTAATTATATTGAAGCGCAGAATTGGTTAAAGATCACGCGGCGTTTCGAATAAGAACAAGAGCTCTCTGTTTATTTATTATTATTTTAGTTTTAGGATTCGAAATTAGAATTAGAAATTAGAGAATTCTATTAAATTCTATTCTTATTCTATTTAATTTCTATTAAATTCTATTAAATCCATTTATTTAATTAAATTAAATAAATTACGGTACCATTTAAATTATTAAATTCGATTTTCTAGTCAATTTGAATATTTAAATAGTAAAAAATATTAATTTAATTGGAATTGTTAATTGTGTAATGGTTTGGTTTTGTTGGACCCATGGTCAAATAAAACGAAGCATTTCTCTCTCTGGGAAAAACCAATCAAAGAATTTCATTATATCCTTTCTCAAATCGTTCTATTTCGTTTGATATTTCGTAAGGATAAGTAATACACGGATATAGCAAAATAAAATATTTTTATTTTCTGCTTCTATTTCTATTAAAACTAATAAAAACCCCTCAAATGACTAACTATCGATACTGGAGTATCCCGTAGTAATGAATGCGCACGTGATTTGGGATAGAGTAATATTGTTTGTTCTATCTATGTAAGACAAAAAAAACTCCACCTCGGAACTTATAATTGAGATATGAATACACACCCGGTTGCACAAAAAAATGGGTTTTGCACCAATGTAAGTAAAGTCCGAAAAAGGTTTTATAAAATTAAAAAGGTCCGTTGAGCGCCTCATGGATATGTCATAATAGATCCGAACACTTGCCCCGGATCGACTTCCAGATCATAATTGCTCTAGTGAATAACTAAAGAAAAAATAGATAGATAAAAAATAGATAGATAGATGAGAGATAGAAGAGAAGAAACTAATTATAAGCGTCTCTCATAGGTTCACTAATTACTGACTGTTGGCGGGTCTCTTTGTATGTGTTGTCCGGAAAGAGGAGGACTCAATGATTATTCGTTCGCCGGAACCAGAAGTAAAAATTTTGGTAGATAGGGATCCCGTAAAAACTTCTTTCGAGGAATGGGCTAGGCCGGGCCATTTCTCAAGAACAATAGCTAAGGGACCCGATACTACCACTTGGATCTGGAACCTACATGCCGATGCTCACGATTTCGATAGCCAGACCAGTGATTTGGAGGAGATCTCTCGCAAAATATTTAGTGCCCATTTCGGCCAACTCTCCATCATCTTTCTTTGGCTGAGCGGCATGTATTTCCACGGTGCTCGTTTTTCCAATTATGAAGCATGGCTCAGCGATCCTACTCACATTGGACCTAGCGCCCAGGTGGTTTGGCCAATAGTGGGCCAAGAAATCTTGAATGGCGATGTGGGTGGGGGTTTCCGAGGAATACAAATAACCTCTGGTTTTTTTCAGATTTGGCGAGCATCTGGAATAACTAGTGAATTACAACTCTATTGTACCGCAATCGGTGCATTGGTCTTTGCGGCCTTAATGCTTTTTGCCGGTTGGTTCCATTATCACAAAGCGGCCCCAAAATTGGCTTGGTTCCAAGATGTAGAATCTATGTTGAATCACCATTTAGCAGGGCTACTGGGGCTTGGGTCCCTTTCTTGGGCGGGCATCAAGTACATGTATCTTTACCGATAAACCAATTTCTAAATGCTGGAGTAGATCCTAAAGAGATCCCACTTCCCCATGAATTTATCTTGAATCGTGATCTTTTGGCTCAACTTTATCCCAGTTTTGCCGAGGGAGCAACCCCATTTTTTACCTTGAATTGGTCAAAATATGCGGAATTTCTTACTTTTCGTGGAGGATTAGATCCAGTGACTGGGGGTCTATGGTTGACTGATATTGCACACCATCATTTAGCTATTGCAATTCTTTTCCTAATAGCGGGTCACATGTATAAGACCAACTGGGGCATTGGGCATAGCCTAAAAGATATTTTGGAGGCTCATAAAGGTCCATTTACAGGCCAAGGGCATAAAGGACTATATGAAATCCTAACAACATCATGGCATGCTCAATTATCTCTTAACTTAGCTATGTTAGGCTCTTTAACCATTGTTGTAGCTCACCATATGTATTCCATGCCCCCTTATCCATATCTAGCTACTGACTATGGTACACAACTGTCATTGTTCACACATCACATGTGGATTTCTTTTTCAAAAGAAAAGAAAGGGAAAGTTTTAGATATGTGTGTCTTGAGATACTATAACCAATTGAAGGTATGGATCCGATCTAAAAATGAAAAATAAAAGGGAGATACTCCTTTTTTTGTTTGTAGCCTTTTGGCGACATGGCCGAGCGGTAAGACGGGGGACTGCAAATCCCTTATTCCCCATTTCAAATCCCGGGTGTCGCCTGATCAACAAAAAACTCGAAATCCTAACGTCTCCTAATGTCTAGGATCCAAGGAAAAACTAAGTAGGGAAGGGAATCAGTAAATGTTGATATGGGAGCCCCCTTACTAATGGAGTGGCTACTAGAGGAGTCTTGAATTAGATTGGATAACGGGAGTGTCTAATTAACTAATGAATGGTTGTAGAAGGGTTGGAAGATACTTTGTATACAGACGATGAAAGTCTCTGAGTGTTCAGGCATCCAATTAATATTAGATTGGATAGATAATTTGCTTTTACTTAATCAGGGACACCAAAAGAAAGAATAAGTCTTATTATTGATACATGTGAGTAACATTCTTTTGATACTTCCAAAAGTGTTACTGCGCATTTTGCTTGTGCTTAATGGTTCTCGATTTTACTCGAAATCATATAAGAGCTTGTTATAAGCGGATTTATCGAAGTGATTCATCAACGGTGGCGTGTCACAATTCCCTTTTCTTTTTGACTCTGCGCCAGTAACTCCACTATTATTAGTGAGCAATAATGGAAAATTTTAATTCCTTCATATTTGTTTCATATTCATAGAGATAGGGGACATAATACACATGGATATAGTAAGTCTTGCTTGGGCTGCTTTAATGGTAGTCTTTACATTTTCCCTTTCACTCGTAGTATGGGGAAGAAGTGGGCTCTAGGGGTACTCCTAATTGGGGTTGAGGAATCAAACCGTATCAATTGTTTTCTAGATCGTTTTGCAAAGCCTTTTTTTATTTTAACTATTTATTAGTCTTCATTTCGAAATTCTTGGATTCTAGTGGAGTAATGTATTCTATGAATAACACCTTTTCAATCAAAATCAAACAAACATTTCAATAATCCCCATGTTCGTATTTCGAAAGTAAAAGGGATCCGGATGATAGGCAATTAAAAAAAAAAGAATTCTTCCTAAATTTTATATTTTGATGAACCAGCTCTTACCAGAGTTATAAACGGACAATGAGGGACAAGGAACCCCCTTTGTTTTCTGTATTTGCTTGTTTTTATTTACCTCCCTCTTTACTGTTCAAAGAGAAAAAAAAAAGTCTTTTTTTTTAATTTAATTAATATATGCCTATTCCATTCCATTTTTCCTTCATTTATGATTATTTTAATAGGAATCTCGGTATCCACCAAAAAAATCAAATCCATGAAATGAAAGAATTAGAAAATCTAAGACTTGCCTTTCAATTATTTCAGATTAATTGAAATCAACACAAATAAAATAGACCAAGCGAAGAAATAAGATTGAGATACTATGTACAGTACATATATTTAATTGATATCGACATGTATGAAGATACATATTGTGGATTCATCTATATTAAGCTTGTATCTTTCTACATTACAATAATAGATATAGATAGTATGGTAGAAAGATTCATATTTTTTTCTACCATACTATCGAGTTTTATAGGATACTGCTGATTCTAGTCCATTCATTTCCATTCATTTTATTTAAGACGTGAGATTTGAATCCTTTTTTCTTAACTCCTTGATCTTGATAAAAAGTCAAGTTTCATTCAAATTAATCACTTTGACTGACAGTTTTTACGTATATTATAAGTAAAAAAGCGGTAGGAACTAGAATGAACAGCGCTGTAGCAATAAATGCGGTTAGCCCCACCTGATCGTATTTCGCCCGAGATGAAAGAAAAGATAGGCAATCTGTCTTTTCAGAACTACCGCCCCACTAAGAAAAATATTCTTGTGATAGGTCCGGTTCCTGGTAAAAAATATAGTGAAATCACCTTTCCTATTCTTTCCCCAGACCCTGCTAGTAATAAGGATGTTCATTTCTTAAATATCCCATATACGTAGGCGGAAACAGGGGAAGGGGCCAGATTTATCCCGACGGGAACAAAAGTAACAATACTGTTTATAATGCTACGGCAACAAGTATAGTAAGCAAAATCATACGAAAAGAAAAAGGGGGGTACGAAATAACCATAACGGATGCCTTGGATGCACATCAAGTGGTTGATATTATCCCCCCAGGACCAGAACTTCTTGTTTCAGAAGGTGAATCTATCAAACTCGATCAACCATTAACAATTAATCCTAATGTGGGTGGATTTGGTCAGGGGGATGCAGAAATAGTACTTCAAGACCCACTACGGGTCCAAGGTCTTTTGTTCTTCTTGGCATCTATTGTTTTTGCACAAATCAGTTTGGTTCTTAAAAAGAAACAGTTTGAGAAGGTTCAAGTGTCCGAAATGAATTTCTAGATCTGTGGATTTATCAACATCAAATTTGTAAAAAAGAACAAATTCTTCCTGGCAATTGTTAGGTATAATGAAAAAGGATGAAAAGTCTTTTGCTTGTTTCTATTCTTTCTCTAGGAATTGCTTTTACCGCATTCAAAACAAAATATGTATATTGTGAAGAAGACTATTTGTCTTTACCTCTTTTTTTTTTTCTTTTTCAATCTAAATTGGACTAAATTGGGGGGGTGTAATTATATTCCTATTGTCAGTGTCAGATTTAAATGTTACCGAATAGGTTTTGTTTTCTAAATTCAATTTGAGTAGATACTAAACATAAGCTAAGTAAGTGGAGAATATAAAGGAAGGATAAATGAGGGGAACAAATAATTACAGGGAGTATTCTTCGTCTTTCTAGCCTTTGACACAAGAAAAGGAATTTTACACACCCTTTTCTTGTGTCGAAATAATAACAATTCCAGGACCCGTTCGTCAAAGATTTCTATTCTTAGTTTCGATTTTTCCAGATTTTTCAGAACCCTTTATTTTTTCGATTTACTTATATAGAATAAGTAATAAGGATAATATATAAGTATAAAATAAGTCGAAATAAGTATAATATACTAAGTAATGGACAACCAAAAAAAAGAGAAGGAATCCTTACCGATTTTTTTTGATAAAATAGAATCAAGGCGATAACTTATAAAATAATTTCAAACTTTGATGAAATACTAAAATAAATCGAGTAAGGTTAGACTAGTCTAGAAAAGGTTTGATTGATATCTGGTCGACAGAAAAAAAAAATATTAAATATGTATTGTGTCATCCAATTGAGTGATTCCTTTTTTTCTTCTAACCTTGAAAGTATCGATAGATACTATCGAAGAGCAGATGCTATGAATCAATTAATTGAAATTGAGTTCATTTTTCAAAAAAATCATCGGAAAAAGTGATCTATTTGTTGTCATTTATACGACCAAAATATTATGATCATGATCATTAAGAATTCAACGGGACCCTTCCTCGCGAATCAGACAAAGAAAGAGGAGGCGGGCCTCGTTGAGTTCTTACACTTTCATGCCTATAACTTAGTTTGTCCCATTATCCATTATTACATATTAGAGGGACGAGCCCAATCCAGAATATGAACCATAAAAGAAAATACCTATTAAACCGATCACAGGAATACCAGTTACCGTACCTATTATCCAAAGAGGAATCCTTCCAGTAGTATCGGCCATTTATCCCGCTTCCCTCCGCATTTCATCAAGTGGTCATGCTAAAGACATAAACAGTCATAGATAATTATGAGATACAATCCTTCCGAATGGGATAAGAGAATTCCTACTATTATTTAGTATTCTACTACTCTTTTTTTTATTAATTGAAGAAATAATTGGAAAATAAAACAGCAAGTACAAAAATGAGTAATAACCCCCAGTAGAGACTGGTACGATTCAATTCAACATTTTGTTCGTTCGGGTTTGATTGTGTCATAGCTCTATAATTAATTCGAATTAGGTTTATCGTTGGATGAACTGCATTGCTGATATTGACCCCAAAAAAGAAACGGTAGGTACAGCTAGTCCGTGAACAGCCAACCATCGCACTGTAAAAATTGGATAGGTTCGATCTATGGTCATTGGGTCCTCCTAAAAAGATCTACTAAATTCATCGAGTTGTTCCAAAGAATCAAAACGGCCAGTTATTAATGGAATTCCTTGTCGGCTCTCTGTAAAATACTCGTTTGGACGAGGGCTTCCAAACACATCATAAGCTAAACCTGTGCTGACGAATAACCAACCCGCAATGAATGGGGAAGGTATAGTAATACTATGAATGACCCAGTATCGAATACTGGTAATAATATCAGCAAAAGAACGTTCTCCTGTGCTTCCAGACATGCCGAGCTCCACATATTCTTGTAGGGGATCGATTCCGTAAAAGATGGGATCAGTAAATGGGAATTCACCGAAACTAAATCTTTGTGAGATCGTCAATTTTGTACCAAAGGTATTTTTAGAGTATACCGAATCAGTATAGCTATCCTTCTTCTGACACAGCAACGCAATTTCAAACAGTATATTGACGTGAAGTGCTAGATAATTTCTTTCTTCTTATTGCTTGTCGATGTATAACCAGGTATCATGCAATAGAAAATTCCTCAAATTCCTGGAGGTATTGGCTTGGGCCTAGAAATGGAAAATCAGGTAACCCGTGAATCCAACGAGTTGGTTATAATAATTCATGAAGGAAATTATCATATTTCCGCAAGTCAATTAGACGCGAAATCTAAAAATTTACTTTTTTTCGTAGTTGCACAAGAGGTTTTGTTTTTTGTTGGAAGCCCTCTTTTTTTTTCTTTTTATTTTAAGGAATTGCTTAGTCGTCTAGTAACAAGTAAGAGTAGTCGATAGTATTAGATATAGATAAAAAAAGCAAGGAATAAAAAAAATTCTACTAAATTTGTGAGACGGCCTTTCTTGTATTCTTGTATTAGATCCAAAGGTTTTTTCTTGACCTAACTACAAAGATGATGAATCGATTTCTTTTTCTTTTCTACTCTTGTCCTGCCGCTCCATTTTTGTGAATACCGTTTATAATGATTGATGAAGCAAAAAATTTCAATTGAACTTATTATTTCAATTGGTATTTTTGCTTATCCCCCTCTCATTTAAAAATTGAAACTTAGGTAAGTGCTTTATAAACATATGTATATAAATAGAAATGCTATATCTGCACATGTTTAATAAATATAAGCAATATAAGCCCCCTTTTCGTACGCACTTCAATCATATTCTAAATATTCTACTAAAAAATAAAAAACTAAAAAGTGGGTAAAAACATCTATCTTCTCTGCGAATCGTTTTTTGAACAATGGAGTCCATGAAAAAATTAAGCGCTAGAAAAATCAACTCTCTCCCTATATATATATTTTATGATTATTTTGTCTTTATCTCAACGAACAGATCAAATCAGGAATTCCTTTCATTTTTCTGGTATTCAATCGGATTGGAATATGTAATATCATAATAATGGTAGAAATTGAATTATTTTTTTTTATATTCTATACAAAAACAAAACTCCATGCGGCTTATATAGGCGAATCCATGGAGGGTCATCATTGACTAGTTTTTGAAATAGTCTAGCCCTTTTTTAGCTTAGCTTGGTCCAATCCAATGTATGCGCAACTCAAGATAATCTACTTACTTAGGTACCATAAATATACAAATACGACGATCTAGAGTAATAACAAAAAGATTACGATATTAGAGAATTGTAATAAAAAAGGAAAGAGATCTAATTGAAAAGATCTTTTTCCTAAAATTCAGGGTTGGTCCATTTTTTTTATTACTTATATTTATATCATATTTACCTTCAATCAATATTATCTTTATCTTCATATTGTTTTTGTTTATTCAATTTCAATATTATGAGTCCTAATTAGAATAGGAATTCTTATGGTATCAATTTAGGGTCTATGATTTTAAAAAAGCTGTTCTTTATATAGAATGATTCCCATTTCAGTCGATTTCTTCATTCAATTCAATGATTGACCAAAATAAATTTATTATTTAATAAATAATAAAATAAATTGCATGAACTTAGCTCAATCAATACTGATATTGATTTTTATTTGTATGCAATGATTTGGTCTAATGAATTCGTCCATTTAGATTGTATCCATGTGAGATAATGCTAAATAAAAAATAAAAGGAAGAGACGAATTTACATTACAAAAAACGATAAAAAAAATGATTAGGAAAAAAAAAGGGTTATATCATATTGTTTTTTTTGTTCTAGAATAGAAGCATTTTATGCGATTTTACCATCTCTATTCATTTTTTATGCAATTTGTATTGTAGTATATATATAATTATAATTTATATAAATCTATAGGAATAGATAAATAATGACATCAAAAGACCGATCGTTTTGTTTTAAAAATAGATGTCTTTGACATCCAACTATAGCACTGAATAACTTTATTTGAATGGCAGTTCCAAAAAAACGTACTTCTACATCAAAAAAGCGTATTCGAAAAAATGTTTGGAAAAAGAAAGGATATTGGGCGGCCTTGAAAGCTTTTTCATTAGCCAAATCTCTTTCTACAGGGAATTCAAAAAGTTTTTTTGTACGCCAAATAAATTTGGAGTAATCTGAATTGGTTTAACTCGAATAAGATACAAAGGTTTTGCTTTTTTGAATTTTTGAATATCTTTTTTCATTTCCGGGGGGGGGGATTCTTATTTTCCCCATCGCCCCATTTGTATTTGTTATGTTAGTGTTATAATAATTTGTTATTTTTATAATATTCAATTTATAATAATAAATAATTTAATAATATAATAATAATTTTTTTTATATTTATACTATAGCGGATCGCGGAGCACATATATATAAGATATATAAGAGCTTTAACTGGGTTGTCGAAACTAACCCATTAAGTTTCAATTTTGTAACTTTATGAATCATTATTTCTCTGAATTACTATATCTCCTTCCCCTGTTTTCAACCCAACGGAGAAAACCCCTTTTCTAATTTAGTGTATATACAAATAATGTATTAATCGTTAGCATTTTGCGTTTGTTTTAAGGATTTATCAAACCAACTAGATATTGGGTTGTACCCGTTACGTTATATAAAAAGCGTTTCGATTCCTGTCATAATTGTACCATACTTCAAAAAAGTATTTCGAATCTCGAATTCTAAAAATATGTCTTGATTTCTTTTCTTACATTTATTATACAAACATAGGATTTCTTTAGAGAAGGGTTGTTGTACAAAATGTACTTCTAAGTAATTGCCCCTTAGATCCTATATCTATCTATATGAAGAAGAAATCATGTAACGAAGGGGATTCTTATCTTCTTCTTGCTTGTCGATGTATAACCAGGTATCATGCAATAGAAAATTCCTCAAATTCCTGGAGGTATTGGCTTGGGCCTAGAAACGGAAAATCAGGTAACCCGTAAATCCAACGAGTTGGTTTATAATAATTCATGAAGGAAATTATCATATTTCCGCAAGTCAATTAGATGCGAAATCTAAAATTTACTTTTTTTCGTAGTTGCACAAGAGGTTTTGTTTTTTGTTGGAAGCCCTCTTTTTTTTTTCTTTTTATTTTAAGGAATTGCTTAGTCGTCTAGTAACAAGTAAGAGTAGTCGATAGTATTAGATATAGATAAAAAAAGCAAGGAATAAAAAAATTCTACTAAATTTGTGAGGCGGCCTTTCTTGTATTCTTGTATTAGATCCAAAGGTTTTTTCTTGACCTAACTACAAAGATGATGAATCAATTTCTTTTTCTTTTCTACTCTTGTCCTGCCGCTCCATTTTTGTGAATACCGTTTATAATGATTGATGAAGCAAAAAATTTCAATTGAACTTATTATTTCAATTGGTATTTTTGCTTATCCCTCTCTCGTTTAAAATTGAAACTTAGGTAATTGCTTTATAAACATATGTATAAA
>SMMG02000176.1:25000-34027 GCA_005393395.2 Gossypium australe
GAGAAGGAGTACTCGACCCGCAGCAGATAGAGGAGGATTTATTCAATCACATAGTTTGGGCTCCTAGGATGGCGCCCTTGGGGCTTTCTATTTGATTGTATCGAAAGGCCAAATGAATTGGGATTTCCCTATTGGGCCGGGTCATTTCGGGGCAAGCGGATCATTATGATGAAAAGGATGAGCTTCAAGAATGATTCGGCGTTCTTGCAGAGTGGAACCATGCAGTACCAGGCACGAGATAGATCTTCCAAAGAACAAGGCTTTTTCGAATAAGCCAATTCATTTGGGATCCTGCGGATCCACTCTTTTTCCTATTCAAAGATCAGCCCTTTGTCTCTGTGTTTTCACACCGAGAATTCTTTGCAGATGAAGAGATGTCAAAGGGGCTTCTTACTTCCCAAACAGATCCTCTTACATCTATATATAAACGCTGGTTTATCAAGAATACGCAAGAAAAGCACTTCGAATTATTGATTCATCGCCAGAGATGGCTTAGAACCAATAGTTCATTATCTAATGGATTTTTCCGTTCTAATACTCCATCCGAGAGTTATCAGTATTATCAAATCTGTTCCTATCTAACGGAAGGCTATTGGATCAAATGACAAAGACATTGTTGAGAAAAAGATGGCTTTCCCGGATGAAATGAAAATTGGATTCATGTAAGAGGAGAAAGGTTTCCCATTACTTAGCCGGAAAGATATGTGGTCATGAAATAGGGATTAAGTGGAACGGAATTGACTGGGTGGTAGAGTTGTGGAAAACCTGTTTCTTCCATATTTTGGACCTTAGCTCCATGAAACAATATGCTACTGCTGAAACATGGAAGAATTGAAATCTTAGATCAAAACACTATGTATGGATGGTATGAACTGCTTAAACAAGAATTCTTGAACAGCGAACAACCAGAGCTATTACTCACTACATCAAAAATTTCCATTAATGAAAGATGTAAATCCATTGGAAAAAAAAAATACGCATGTCGGATGAAATGGTTGTTGCTATCTGCTCCAATAACGAATCATTGGTTTAACTGAATAACTAATAAAAATAGATAGACTTTCTCTTCGTCTCAGGTCGATGGATCTTCTCAACTGGAGGATCCCCTATATGGATAATATATGGATAATACACATTCCAGTTGACCGAGCCTAATTCTATTCTAATTGTTTTGTTCCGAAGCAAAGATATCCACGGGGCGGTTCGCCCTATTCAGATATTCACGACCGAGAAAGTACTGGATTCTCTTTCGGATAGGTTCTGAAAGGAGAAGGAAAGCTGGAATGCCACCAGGCGTCTATTATTGAATTCACCCGACCCGATAGTACCCATTTTTGGAACGTCCGTGCCAAAGTCACGGAATGGGTAAGTCGCCAATCCCTAAAACAGACTATGTAATGTACTTTATCCGCTGGGTTACGGGGGGAGCATTTTACCAGAGGTTTTATATTGTATCAATCTACCCTTGTGTGCGTGATTCCTGTTGAAGCATATACCCGGGGGTGGGTGCAGGGCGAACGATTTCAAAGCGGACTCCCCATTCATTAGATAGAGAAGATCACCAAGATCTCGTGATCCACTGCCGAACTTATTCCAATTCAATGAGCATTCTCAATATTATGCCTTGAAGAGGACTCGAACCTCCACGCTCTTTAGCACGAGATTTTGAGTCTCGCGTGTCTACCATTTCACCACCAAGGCATCTTGAAAGTGAATCGCATTCCATGAATATGATATCTATCTAGTGTGATGTATGGAATATGACAAAGGTGGAGTGTTGGAGTATTTCTATTGATCGGTCATGTCATATAGGCCCGAACCAACTCATCCCTAAATTCCTCTCGAAATTCCCGCTTCATTATCCTCCCAAAGCCATAAGCTAGTCGTTGTGGCTAGCTCTCCTCATCGGCGCCCTTAGTGCGATATCCCATCCTATCCCAGTCTCCTTGAAATCCCTGTTCAACCGGATTGGACAAAAACTATCACCATGTCCAAGACAAACCACATATGAAGCAAAATAACGTGAGTTGTTCATAGGGAGATTTGAATTTTCTTTCTACGCTTGAATGAAAATCTCAGATCTATCCTCACCCTTATATGTAAGTTGATTTACACCATTCGAGATCTGCCTTAAATCATACTCCTCAAATGCTCCGATAAAGTTACCAATCTATTTTGCCACTGTTTCCGGAAAAACCAAGAATAAATCAACGGTACTTGCATAGGATCTTCATTATTTTCCAGTCAATGAAAAACCAACAAATGATTATTGAAAGCCCATGGCACACATTTTACCACCTTATCAATGTCCACCTTATTGTAAAATCTGAACAGTACTGCTTCTCCGAGATCTGCAAACCACCCAGGGGATGCCACAGATTAGCGAAAGTATTTCTCATTGCTGAAAGGTGAATTACACTGACAGTAAGAAAACATCCCACCAGACAGAGATCAAAATACTTGCTTGCTTGTCTCTGATCCGTCATGAAACTTTCATGCTTCTTCCTCGAATTCATTGATGCTCAGCCCCGCCAAATCGATTTCCATGGAGACAGAATCACGAAATCACAAAGACCAATAAAAAATAGAATAGAAAACTGATCGTAGGAATAGAAACGGAGAAACTGATGTAGAAACCCTAGAAGCAAAAGACTTGATAGGGAAAAAACAAAAAGTAAAATGTGATTCAAAAACTAAATCCTAACCCCGAGCAGGACCCAAGCAATTGGTTAAAGGCTTTACTTTTCCGCCGATAGACAAAGTTTAAATGAAATAATGTTTTTTCAGTCAAATAACGAGTTACTTATGGACATATTATTTTCATCTCCTCCTTTTTACAAATCTAATGTATATTTTTGGTCTTTTTTCTTTATGAAGTTACCCTCTATATTTTTATTATAACAAAAATTTTATTTTTAATTTTAAAATGAGCTAAATGTAGTTTCCAAGTAAATTTATTCTTAATTTTAATAATAAAAAATTGTGTCCTACAATTTTATCATTTTATTTTGTCCTTTTCCTCTTTTACAAGTGTATATATGATTTTATTTTCGTCTTAATGCACAAACTGTACTACTTATTTTACTATTTTTAAAATTTAAAATATCTAATTTTTTAACAAACTTATGGTATGAACATAATTTCTTTTTCAAAATTTAAAAAAAAAAAATCATGTTATTCTTTTGTTTTAAATTTCGACATTATAAATATTTAACATGTAAAAGTAAAAATTTAAATTCTTTAACACAAAAATTTTAACCATATTAACAATTAAACTTAAAATTTTAAATTTAAAGAATAGAGAAATTAAATTCTTAAATATAAAAAAAAACTAAAATTTAAATACATAAGATCATTTTTATCAAATATTTGGATGAACATTGGATCAATATTTGTTGGAGTAACAGCCGTCCTTGGCTTCTTTTGTGAGGGTTTGGTACTTGGGCTCATTGCAACATATTTTGTTTGGTTAAATATTTTTCATTAATTTAAAATGTTTAATTAAGTTGGTATCACGAGTTAATTAGACATTTATTCAATTAAAAAATAATAATATTATTATGATAGCATTTTTTTAATATTTAAGTCATTCTATTAAAAAATTTAAGCCAAAATAAATTCACAAATAATGAAATTAAATTTAAGAATCAAATTCTTCAAAAGTCTCAATTTTTCATTTTACTAAAATCTTATTGTTTTTTTTTTAGCAATTTCCTTATATATTACTACATAAATTTTTTACTCATCGTTAGTGTTACATAATCTGATATTTATTTTATGGGTAAACTTGTTATGGGTAAGATTATTCGTCCAAGCTCGAAGACCTGTCGAAATTTTGATAGGCTTGGGCAAAAAAAACGTAAGCCCATTTAAAATATCGATCAAGCTCGAGCTTGAACATTCAAGACCTGAGCTCGACCTAGTCCATTTTCTAAGTTTGTAATAATTATACCATGTTATTTTATATATGTGAATTATAACACAAAAATAGATATAATATAACAATGTAAATGATGTTTATATAAAATTTAATAAACGAAAATATTATTAAATAAACGACTTAAAATAAACTTGAAATCATATTTTAAATCTAGCGAAATTAGAATAAAATGAAAATATAAAAGTTGAAATTAGAGGGGTGTATGGAGCGAGATCTTTAAGGGATTCAAAATATAAATACAAACACAAACAGAGCTAAAACAACTTAGGACAATTCACTTCACACCACTGCATCCTAATTTTACTAATTATTTTAAACTTTTTGACTAGTTATTTTAAGCTTTAATATAATAAAAAGACATATAGTATTGCAATTTGCTCTTAATTTTATATACTCTATAAATTTACTATATATCTATTATATACTATACATAAATAACATTTCTTTTCTTAAAACCTGGTAAACTATAAAAATAGTCACTCAACTATTTACATGTTTTTGTTACTAATATTATTGAGATTTAATATTTTGGCCACTCTTTCCTTAAATTACTAATGGTGTCCTTTTATTGGTATAATAAAAAATTTAGCCGTCCGATATTTATAGATTCTATCAATTCAGTCCTAAATCTAAAAAAATTAATAAATTTAGCTCTCAACTTTACATATTTTGTCAATTTACTCTTGATTCTTAAAACTTAAAAATTAAAAAAACTTTTTTAAAAAATATTTAAAGGTTCATTTTCGATAACATACATAAGATTTTATAAACATGCATATAAAATTATAAAATATTCATAAATAAATGAATATCTATTTTTCTCATTTTTAATATGAAATTTATTTATTAAAATAATAATTCTATAAATAAAATATTAATCTTATAAATAAAACTTTAAGCGAAAAAAAAACCATAAAGAGGACTTATGCAATTCAATTTTTCTCTTTTTTTAACATTAACAACCACCATGTTTAGGTTGGATAAAAATTACAACCTAAGGTTGAAAAGGGTAAGAATTGATGTCTTTAGGTTGTTGCCTAGAACGGGTTTGTTGTGTTTGAGGTTGTGCTTGAGGGTGGACATGATTAAGGATATATAGGTGAGGGTGAGGTCTTGGAGATCTAGTAGGTGAAAGGCCATGTTGTTAGCTCCACAACCAATTCTTAATCCTATGGCGCGATGATGGAGGATGGGAAATCAAGAAGTTCGGAGTAAGGATTATTAGTTCTGATGGTTGATGTGAAGGTGGTGTCCAACACTCAACAAATTTAACGAGAATTAAAGAGCAAGGCTAGACGTATAATAAAATCCATTATGTATAAAATAAACTATAAAAAAATGAAAAGTTTAAATCTGATTTAAATCTTAAATGGATCTTGTTTTATCATTGATCAGAGAAATCTCTATGAAAAATACGAATCGGAGTTTGAAGAAGGGGAAGGAGAAGGAGTATTCGACCCGCAACAGATAGAGGAGGATTTATTCAATCACATAGTTTGGGTTCCTAGGATATGGCGCCTTGGGGCTTTCTATTTGATTGTATCGAAAGGCCCAATGAATTGGAATTTCCCTATTGGGCCGTGTCATTTCAGGACAAGCGGATCATTTATGATGAAAAGGATGAGCTTCAAGAGAATGATTCGGCGTTCTTGCAGAGTGGAACCATGCAGTACCAGGCACGGGATAGATCTTCCAAAGAACAAGGCTTTTTTCGAATAAGCCAATTCATTTGAGATCCTGCGGGTCCGCTTTTTTTCCTATTCAAATATCAGCCCTTTGTCTCTGTGTTTTCACATTGAGAATTCTTTGCATATGAAAAGATGTCAAAGGGGCTTCTTACTTCCCAAATAGATCCTTCGACATCTATATATAAATACTGGTTTATCAAGAATACGCAATAAAAGCACTTCGAATTATTGGTTTTAAGCCATCATATTTTATTTATATAAATATTATTTTAATAAATAAATTTCATGTAAAAAAAAAAGAGAAAAATCGCTATTACTTTATTTATACTTTTTTTGTAATTTTATAAAATCTTATATATTTTTATCGAAAAATGAACTTTTAAATATTTTTTATTTTAAAAATTTTTAATTTTGAATTTTAAGAAGTAAAACTAAATTGATAGAATATGTAAAGTTGATGGCTAAATTTTGTGAATTCTTAGAATTATGACTAAATTGATAGAATCTAGAAACATTAGAGGACTAAATTTGTTATTATGCCAATAAACAAAAGCCACCATTAGTAATTTAATGGAGGAGTTGTAACGACTCAATTTCCATGGTGTTAGAAAAACCTGGTTTTGGAGTTGAATTGTTAAAATGAGATGTTTAATTTCGGAAATAAAAAATTAGCATGAATTGATTAATAGTTATAGTGCAGGGACTAAATCGTAAAAATAAAATCATTGTTGAATTTTTAATTTAAAAAATGAAAAAAAACTTAGTTAGAAACTAAGTTGGGGGCTATAAGATAATTTAACTAATTGCATAATAGATTATAGGAATGGAATGATTAAGTTCACTTATTAATGTTATAATAATATAATATATAATTGTTTCATGAAAAAAAAGGTAAATTAAAGTTAATAATTTTTTAAACTAAAATTATATACACATCAGGAGAATACACTTTCTATTCTCTTTCACTGATCAAACAAGAAGAAAAGAAAGAAAACATTGCCTTCTCATTTTCCACCATTGACGTATCTTCATAGAAGAATAGGCGAGTTCTTTCTTCATTTTTTAGTTATTTTTTAGTTGAATTTTGGTTAATTGATGATAGGTAAATATGGCCTTTAATTAATTGAGAGAATTAGCAAGTTTAGATGTAGTTTTTCATTATTAAAAAACCTTAGAGAATTTGAATTAGGTTAGTTTAAATTAAGTGTGAACATGATAGATATGTGGTTAGTGATAGTAAAGCAAGTTGAAATCAAGCTTAGAATATTAACAAAGTATGTTTTACTAAGGACCTATTTGTAAAAGGTGAAAAGTTTGGAATTTATAAATAAATAATGAAATTAGGAAGTCCCTATACTATATTTAGCAAGTCAGATTAAGATTAGATCAAGTACATCGTATGGTTCAAACGTTTCATACATTAGGAGTTCAAAGGACTAAATTGTAATAAATGCATTCATGTTTAAATTATTGTAAATTATTTGAATTGTCTGAATAATGAGTTTCTGTATTCAGATTTAACTTTTATAGCTAAAGATGATGTACGACCGCCTTGGAACAAAGGAAAAGCTAAAGTTGTTAACGAATAGTCACTTCTAGTTTGTGCTTCTATTATTCAATTTCAATCTGCTTTCATAGACCAATTAACCATTATAATCAATATGACTATGCATCGAGGTAATGATATCTTTCCCTATAAACTTTGAATAATGGATTCAATTGGTGATATTTGGAATATGTGATAAATATTTAAACTTGTGTTTGCTATATATATAAATATTGAGACATTGATATTATAATGATGTGTTACAAGGTGATTATGATGTTAATGCCCTGTTAAATGACGTTGACATAGATTGGGTATAGTTGGCATTGGCATGCCATAAGGTCATTGATATGGCGATTTACTAGCCACCGTTGTTGGGCAATTCGAGATGAAAAATGAACAGTATAGACAAATAGTAAAAGCCATCATTGCCGGGCACCTGGGATGGTAAACATACAAATTCTAAAAGTCATCATTGTCAGGCAACCCGAGATGACAAAATAAAATAGATCCAAGTATCCATCCTAATGTCTATTGTCGAATAATAATGGCCAGAATGAATAAGTATTGAAATTGATATTAGAATGTGAAATGAATAAGAAAGTTGGAAAATGTTATGATAAGTTAAAGTAGTAATTATCAAAGTAACTGATACTTGTTATATATGCTTAGCTTATTCTTAATGCAACATATTGGAATCTGAATTATATTAGCATCACTGAGTATTCAATACTCAGCGTACGATTATGTTTGTTTTCGTGCACAAGACGTAAGTAGACATAGATTATAGTGGTCAAGCATCCAATTCAATAACTCAGCTTGGGACATGCCTTATTACCTATTTTGTATGTATATATGTGTTTGAGTTGAAATGGCATGTACCTAGATTGTTTTGGACATATTGCTTAAGTGGTCATTTTGGTATATTTGGTTTATTGGCCTATAAGGTTTATAAATTGAATTTTAATATTTAGTTAATAGATAATTATGCTAGTTTTTTATAAGTTTGTTTATGTGAATTAGTTAGTTAAATGATGTTGCATTGATAGTTATAATTTGATGATGTTTGGTTGTGTTTATATGTGTTTAATTGATGGCATTAATTGGATGTAAAGTTTAGGTATGTTTAAAGTACCATTTGGTATGGTTTGAACACTTGAAAATGTGCATCTAGAACTATTTTACCATTGAGTCTCGAGACCATAAGAACAAAATTTACTTCATATTTGATCCATATACTTAGTGTCTCGAAACTTGACAAACTAGTCTTGAGACAATCCTATTAAAGCCTCGCGACAAGTGGTCTTTGTCTCGAGACAGGTGAACTTCGAAGCTAAATTAGTTTTACCTGCTCCAGGTCTTGAGACAAGAATCACTTATCTTGAGACATTTAAACATCAAAACAAAATTAAGGAAAACAAAAGAGGTTGGTCTTGAGACATAAAAAACCTTGCATTGAGACACCACCTCTAGTGTCTCGAGACATATTAACGTCGAAACAAAAATACCTAAAATAAAATGAGGCTTGTCACAAGGTAAGAAGTCATCTGTCTCAAGACACAACATTGAAATTTGATAGTTGAGTTCTGATTCGAGTTTGAACTCTAAATTTAACCCTGCATAAACACTATGAACGCATATGTGTGAGTATGATTGATGATTAAGTTGGTTTGAATGATAATTATGATTTAAAATTTTATGATTATGTAATGAGATAGATTTAGTTGCTTCGACAATTTAATGTGACATCACGCATTTGGATTCGATGACCGGGCAGGTGTGGGGTGTTACAAGAGTTCCAATATATTAAAATTTGATAATGTTAATAACTAAAATAAAAATATTTAAACTTG
>SMMG02000545.1:0-19470 GCA_005393395.2 Gossypium australe
GTACCATGCGGATGTAGTAGGTCACTCGATAGAGAACTGTACTTCATTCAAAAGACTAGTCGAGAGACTTATCAAGGCGGGGGTGGTAGACTTCAATGACCCACCTGGTGGAGGAAATCCGTTACCCAGTCATACTGATAATGGGGTAAACGCGACAGTTGAGAACAGGGGGAGGAGAACCAAACAGGAAGTTGCTGAGGTCAGAACCCCATTGAGGGAAGTTTGGAAAGCAATGCAGAAAATGAGGTTAGTTCTGCAAGAGAATGTGAACGGATCTCGAGATGCAAGGAACTACTGTGAGTTCCATGGCAATGAAGGCCATGAGATCCAACAGTGCAACGAATTTAGAGCCTTAGTACAAGGGTTAATGGATAATAAAGAGCTAGAGTTCTTTGATTTTTCCAAAGAGGTGGGTGTATGCGCCACAGAGGGTGAGTCTGTAGAAAGGATCCCAAAAGTCAATCACCTAATAGTGATTATCAAACGGCCAAGGGTTGACGAGGTAGGAGTAAAAATGGCACCGAGGGTCGAAATTAAAAAACCCGTGACTTCTCCTCATAGGGATACACCGAAGGTTGTAATCAGAAAACCCGTAACTTCTCCTTATACGGATACACCGAGGATTGTAATTCAAAAACCCGCGACTTTTCCTTATAAAGATGACAAAAGGGTACCTTGGAATTACAATTGCATTGTGACAGTTTCTGGGAAAGAGAGTTCGGCCAGCACACCCAACCCAAAAGCTGAGTCCTCTATGATGAAAAGGGGAGACGAGAGGACAGGGCCACTAGTTAATGAACCAGTAACAGAGGATGAGGCTGGAGAGTTTTTGAAGTTCTTGAAACATAGTGAGTACAATGTTGTGGAACAATTACGCCAGCAGCCGGCACGCATATTAGTAATGGCCTTGCTCTTAAACTCATATGTACACCGTAGCGCGCTGATGAAGGTGTTAAACGAAACATATGTCGCTGAAGACACTTCATAAATAAGTTGGACCGCCTTATTAGTAACATAAGCGCATACAATTTCATCTCTTTCAGTGATGATGAAATACCACCAGGAGGCATGGGATCCACCGGGGCTTGACACATCACTACCCGATGCAAAGGGTATACATTACCAAGGGTATTAATTGACAACGGGTCGGCACTGAATGTCTTGCCCCTATCTACACGGAACAGGTTGCCCGTAGGCAGCTTTCATATGAAAACATGCCAAAATATAGTGAGAGCATTTGATGGCACCGAAAGGAAAGTAATGGGAAGAATTGAGGTACCCCTCCTAATCGGGCCAAATACATACGAAGTCGATTTCCTCGTGATGGACATCAAGCCCTCTTATAATTGCTTATTAGGGAGGCCTTGGATCCACTCAGCGGGAGCCGTACCATCATCATGGCACCAAAAGTTAAAGTTGGTGACAGAGGGCCGGTTGATACCCATAAGTGCGGAGGAGGATATCATCGCGTCAGTTACTAGTAATGCACCATACATAGAGAATGATACAGAGGATATAGAGTGCTCCTTCAGGTCGTTGGAGTTTGTAAATGTGACTTTCATCAGTGAAGGAGGCAAGATCCCGGTGCCCAAGATCTCTGAAGCAACAAGAATGGGCCTACAGTTGATAGTAGAAAAAGGAGTATTGCCTGGGAGGGGACTCAAAAAATATCTCCAGGGGCCGGTCAGAGTGCCAGGGTTGGTTGACAAGCATGATCGCTTTGGTCTGGGGCATAGGCCAGATGCCAGACAGAGAAAGGAGGAGCTGGAGAGGAAATGTGAAAGACGAAGGGCACAACTGAATGGTGCAGAGATCGAGTCAGGTTCAATGACCTTTCCCCATATATCTAGTACATTCGTATCAGGAGGAATTATCCATTCAGGACTGGAGAACGTGAATAGGGAAACGGTTGAGGATATGATGGGAGCTTTGAACATTAATGTTGTGTTTGAAGAAAGTTCGAGGAGAGGAAACTTGGCGGGTATTCACCCCTACGAGCCTGGAAGTGTTCTGAACAACTGGACTGCGGAAGAAATTCCTATAGTTTTTAGGACTAAAACAGAGTAATGTTCAAAACACACTTGTTGTTTCAAGCCTAGAAACAATAGGAATCTTTTGTAAAATAGGCTCATGTTCAAGCATTGTTATTTTCAATAAGAAATGCATTTTTTCCTTTCATACCGTGCAATCATTCTTTTTTTTCTTTTCCATGCCATTCATAATCATAACATAAATAAGTCATTCTTAAATTCGTTTTCATTGAATACTCTTTCATACCTACCATAGGTCCCCAGATATCGATGTCATGAACAACGCTGTTACGGACCCAGATTTTCCTGATGAGCAAGACATGTGCCTAGAGGGACCTCAGGATTTTGCAGATGACAGAGATTGTAGTGTATCCCCAGATTTTTTGAGGATGGTAAAATAGGAAGAAAAGCTGATTTTGCCTCAAAAAGAGACAATTGAGAATGTGACTCTGGAGGAAGGGAAAGAGGTGAAAATTGGAACCCTCATCACCAAAGAAACAAGGCAGGATCTCATTAGACTTCTATTAAAGTTTAAAGATATCTTCGCGTGGTCATATCAGGACATGCCTGGGTTGAGCATTGATATTGCGGTACATCGTATCCACATAAAAGAAGAATGCAAACCGGTTCAACAAAAGCTCCGAAGGATGAGACCTGATGTCGCGGTGAAAATCAAAGAGGAGGTCAAGAAGCAATTTGACGCTGGGTTCTTACGAGTTGTGAATTACTCAGAATGGGTAGCCTACGTCGTCCCCGTGCCTAAGAAGGATGGAAAAGTACATATGCGTGTCGACTACAGGGACTTAAACAAGGCTAGCCCAAAGGACAACTTCCCACTGCCTCACATCGACACTTTGGTGGATAACACGGCAGGTTATTTGTTGTTCTCTTTCATGGATGGTTTTTCTGGATACAACCAGATCAAGATGCATCCTGAAGACATGGCAAAAACCACATTCATAACCTTGTGGGGAACTTTTTGCTACAAGGTGATGCCATTCGGGTTAAAAAATGCGGGAGCCACATACCAAAGGGCCATGGTAACCTTGTTTCACGACCTGATGCATAAGGAGATCGAGGTCTACTTTGACGACATGATCGCAAAGTCCCGAATAGAAGATAAGCATGTACAGGTTCTAAGGAAGCTATTCTTGAGGTTGAGAAAATTTCAGCTGAAACTCAATCCAACCAAATGCACTTTCGGGGTTAGGTCAGGGAAACTGCTTGGTTTCATAGTCAGTGAAAGAGGGATTGAGGTCGACCCGGATAAAGTCAGGGCTGTACAAGAATTACTTTCGCCACGCACTCAGAAAGAGGTTCGAGGTTTTCTAGGAAGGCTGAATTATATTGCCCGATTTATTTCGCAATTGACTGAGAAGTGTGACCCCATATTTCGTCTTCTTAAAAAGCACAATCCAGGCGTTTGGGAGATGAATGCCAGAAGGCATTTGACAAGATCAAACAATATTTGTCTAATACACTAGTGCTAATGCCCCCTAGTCCTGACAGGCCATTGATCTTGTATTTGACGGTATTCGACAATTCAATGGGTGTGTGCTCGGCCACCATGATGAAACAGGGAAGAAAGGAAAGGCGATATATTACCTTAGTAAGAAATTCACTGAGTGTGAAATGAGATACTCGCCAATTGAGAAATTATGCTGTGCCTTGGTCTAGACAACTCGGACGGTGAGGCAATACATGTTGTATCACACGACTTGGTTAATCTCTAAACTAGACCCTCTCAAGTACATGATGGAGTCGACCGCTCTGAATGGAAGAATTTCCGATGGCAAATTTTGCTCTCTGAATTTGACATAGTCTATGTGAACCAGAAGGCTGTGAAGGGGAGTGCAATAGCGGATTTTTTAGCCAGCAGAGCGCTAGACGATTACGAGCCCTTGAACTTTGATTTTCCAAATGAAGATTTGATGTTTGTAGCAACTACTGAAGAAGATATCTTAGAAGATCGTCCCTGGAAGTTGAACTTTGATGGAGCGTCAAATGCCGTTGGTAATGGGGTTGGGGCAGTCCTGGTATCCCCAAATGGAGAACATTATCCATTCACTTGCAAGTTGGACTTCGATTGCACAAACAACATGGCAGAATATGAAGCATGTATCATGGGAATCCGAGCTGCTATAGACCGTAAAATCAAGTTGCTAGAGGTATATGGAGACTCAGCGTTGGTAATATTTCAGCTCAAAGGAGAATGGGAAACAAGAGATCCTAAATTGATCAGCTACCGAAAGTTAGTTTTGGAACTAATTGAGGAGTTTGATGATATCACATTCTTTTACCTCCCGCGTGATGAAAACCAGATGGCTGACGCCTTGGCCAATCTAGATTTTATGATCAGAGTAAATGAGCAGGAGGGTATGAAGCCTATCCAAATGAGTATCTACGAGACTCCGGCTCACTACTGCAATATCGATGAAGAAGAGGAGAGAGATGATCATCCTTGGTATCATGATATTCTGCGGTATGTGAAGAGCCGTGAATATCCTGATCAAGCAATAGAAAATGACAGGAGAACATTGAAAAGACAGGCCAATGACTATGTCTTAGACGGAGAGATCCTGTACAAAAAGAGGAAAGATCAGGTATTGTTAAGATGTGTTGACGCTGTTGAGGCTAGAAAAATCTTGGAAGAAGTTCATGAGGGTGTCTGCAGAACTCATGCCAATGGATTCAGAATGGCCAGGCAAATCATGAGATTCGGGTATTACTGGTCCACGATAGAGGGAGATTGCATCCGTTATGCCAAGAAATACCACAAGTGTCAAATATATGGAGACAGGATCCATGTGCCTCCTTCACATCTTCATATTATGATTTCTCCATGGCCTTTCTCAATGTGGGGCATGGACGTCATTGGGCCGATCTCACCGAAAGCTTCTAATGGACATCGATTCATTTTCGTGGTTATTGATTACTTCACCAAGTGGGTAGAGGCAGCTTCATATGCCAATGTCACGAAGACGGCAGTTAGCAAGTTTTTGAAGAAAGAGATCATATGTCGCTACGGTATGCCAGAAAGGATCGTGTCTGACAATGCACTAAACTTGAACAACAGTGCGATAGCAGAAGTCTGCAGTCAGTTCAACATTAAGCACCATAACTCGTCGCCATATCGCCCGAAAATGAATGGAGCAGTTGAGGCGGCTAATAAAAATATCAAGAAAATTGTGGGGAAAATGGCGGAGATCTACAAGGATTGGCATGAAAAGTTACTGCTTGCCCTCTACGCCTATCGAACATCGGTTAGAACTTCTACCGGGGCAACTCCTTTCTCGTTGGTTTATGGGATGGAGGCAGTCTTGCCTATTGAAGTTGAAATCCCTTCTCTCCGGGTTTTATCAGAGATGAAGTTGGATGAAGTAGAATGGGTTCAATCTCGATATGATCAACTGAATCTAATTGAGGAAAAGAGGCTAAGAGCTATTCGCCATGGTCAAATGTACCAGAAGCGGATGATGCGGGCTTACAACAAGAAGGTCCGCCCCAGAGTATTCCATTAGGGAGACTTGGTGTTGAAACAGATCCTCCCTATGCAAAAAGACTTCAGGGGAAAGTGGATGCCTAATTGGGAAGGACGTTATGTTGTAAAGAAGGCCTTTTCTGGAGGAGCTTTGATACTAGCCGAGATAGACGGCAAAAGTCTGCCAAATCCAATTAATGCAGACTCAGTCAAGAAGTACTTCGCATGAAAATGGGCCAAAGCGAAAACCCGCAAAGGGCGTCTTGAGTTCAAAAAAAAATGGAGAGGCTAAGGCAAAAACCCGTAAAGGGCGTTTTGAGACCAAATGGGCTCTGAGTAGAAAACCTGAAAAGGGCGGCTCAGATTATGACCAACTCGTGATGGGGCATACAGTAGTTTCGCTACGCTTGAATTAACAATGGGGAGGTATGTTACATCTTGGGGCATTGACAAAGTACCTCGGATCTCCTAGACACATGTTGAACTCAGAGTGGACCTCAAGAAGTACGTACAGGGAAGCTCAGGCTGTGATATCTGGGGCATCAATGCCATTCTTACTCATTTTGCACCTTAGTGAAATTTGTTCTCCTTGTTCAATCCATTCTTCATGGGTTTTATCCCGAATAAATTTCAGTTTTATTCAGTCTTTCTCCAAGCATCTCACATTGAAGTAATGATTGCTGAACTAATAATGCTTTCACAAAAGAAGTTTTGTGTATTACTCTGAAAGTCTCTAAATAATACAAGAATCCGAAACAGGACAATTATTTAGAACTAACCAGGCTTAAAGGGCTTGGAGCACTTGAGATAAGGGTCTAAGCAGTGACGGCATCTTCAGATTCTCTGTTAGAAGTATCAATTGAACACACGTCAGGGATCACTTTAATAAACAGCAAGCAATGACAGCCCAAGTGTTAAATTCTCATGACATTTTGCATCCATTCATAACATTCATAATACATATGGTTAGGAGCATTTTCATGACATCCTATCATTTGACATAAGGCATAGACCCTATGAAATCAATTCTACAGGTAGGTTCCCCAGAGGACAATGTAGCAAAATTGATGGGAGTTACGGAAGAGCAGATCTTATCTCCACTGAGCAGGAGTGGAGCAGATCGAAGATCATAGCCTTATCTCCACTGAGCAGGAGTGGAGCAGGCTAAAAATTGCAGATCTTATCTCCACTGAGCAGGAGTGGAGTAGATCGAAAATCATAACCTTATCTCCACTGAGCAGGAGTGGAGTCGGCTAAAAGAAAGTGGATCTTATCTCTACTGAGCAGGAGTAGAGCGGATCGAAAACAACAAATCCTATCTCCACTGAGCAAGAGTGGAGCGGATCGAAGACGACGAACCTTATCTTCATGTATCGACAATGGAGCAGATTCAAACCACCAGCCTAACCCCCAAGCAGTAGGGTAACAGGCTAAAAATTGCAGATCTTATCTCCACTGAGCAGGAGTGGAGCAGATCGAAGATAGCAGATCCTATCTCCACTGAGCAGGAGTGGAGCGAATCGAAGATGGCAGATCCTATCTCCACTGAGCAGGAGTGGAGCGGATCGAAAATTACAAATCTTATCTTCACTGAGCAGGAGTGGAGCAGATCGAAAGCAGCAAGTCTTATCTCCATGTATCGGCAATGGAGCAGACTGAAGTTTATAGCCTTATCTCCACTGAGCAGGAGTGGAGTAGGCTAAATATACAGATCTTATCTCCACTGAGCATGTAATGGCCTAAATTCAAGATTTATCGGAATAATGGTTTCGCAACCATAAATCCGATTTAAATAGAAATTTATTTCAATATGTTTGCATGAGTTTTTATATGATAGGAGATATTTTATAAATATTTATAAAATGTTAGTAATGTGGTATTAAACTTTCGTTAGAAAATTTTAATGTTTGGGTAGGTAATTAAATGAAAAGGACTAAATTGAAATGAAAGTAAAAGTTTAATTATAAATTAAAAGAAAGTATAAAGGACCAAAATGGCAATTAAGTCATTTTGTCTAGATTGAGGCAGTTTATTGAAGAAAATCTGAGATTTTTTAGTATATTATTATATTATATTTATATTATATTATTATATATATATTATTATATTATTATATATATATAAAGAAAGGAGAAAAGAAACAAAAGGATAAAAACAAAGGAAGAACAGAGAGCAAACGTGAAGGAAAGAAAGAAAAAGAGAAAAAAAAAGGGAAAATTTAAGATTGAAGCTTGGAGTTTAATTTGGTAAGTTAATTTAGCCCTTTTCTTTTAATTTTGATACTTTATAAGTTTTAGAACCAAGTTTTGATGAATTTAAGTTGAAGTTTTTGAAGTTTTAGAGTTTTTGAATATAGCATATGATGAATAAAATGATGAATTAGTGGTTTAATTGAAAGAATTTGAAGTTAGAATTGGATAAATGACTTAATTGTAAAACAAGATATAAGAAAACAGTTTTGGGACAGCAGCAGTATAGTAAGTTTGAAAATTCACGAAAAATCGTAGAAGTGGAATTATAAGTTGAGTGAGATATTAAATTAAATCTTATTGAGTCTATTTTCATATGAAAGAAACAAGGAAAGAAAATAAGTTCTGTATGTTGAGATATTTAGATTTTTGTAAGACTGGTTCAGAATGAATTTGGGTTCCCCTATTTTAACTTTAGAAAATCATCAGAAATTGGATAAAAATAATTATGGGATTAAATTTATATGTTTAGAATTCTCAATGAGTCTAGTTTCAATAGAAATAAACAAGAACATCATCTGAATCTTGTATAAAGAGATAATTAATTTTTAGTGAAGAAGGGTCAGAACTGCCAGACAGCAGAATAGGGGTGACTTTGATGAATAAACTGTACTTATTGGCTAAACCAAAAATTCTGAAACTTTTATGGGAAGAAGATATGTGAGTTTAGTTTCAGGAAAAATTAACGGTTCTTCATTTGGAGTTCTGTAGCTCGAGAAATAAATAATTTAATGACTGTGACTCAAGTAGACAGCTTTGAATAAACTAAAAATAATAATAGAATTATAGAAAATGCTACATGTGAACATGAAATGTATTGAATTGATGATTGAATTTATTTATTTAGATTCGGAAAACTCAAATACGAAGCTAGATCGAGGAAAGGAAAAAATCTCGGATTAGTAGATTTTGTGTACGAACAAGTATCGAGGTAAGTTCATGTAACTTGAATTATATTCTTAAATGCTTGAAATTTACGTTATTGATGTGAATATAATTTGAATGTTCATTGTATGAAGATTGATGAAACATTGATATATTTGATAAAAAGGGGAAGAAATCCCGGTTGAATGAATGGAAAATTCGATGGATTTCTGAAAAGGAATTGACGGTAAAAAGGATCTAGCCCGGACAGGTGATCCTATCCTGATATAGCCCTCCCGAAGAATATGTGGAAAATGGATTTAGCCCGGACGGGTAATCCGAATTAGGGTCTGAATTTAGCCTGGACTGGTAATTTAGATCCAAGCTCATTAGAGTAATTGTCGTTGCAGGGGATTTAGCCTGGACTGGTAATCCCGACAATACTCTATGAGTTTATATTACAGGGGATTTAGCCTGGACTGGTAATCCCACTATAAAGATGAGGTTCGTGGGAGTGTGCTCTTTGAAATGAAAATGTGCGCACATGAATATGAATTGACAGACCCGGATTTGTACACTAAAGTGTACCTCTGAAAATCCATCGAAAATTTCGAGAAATTCAACGGGATAAATATGGAAAAATAACAAGGAAATGGAAATCATGATATTGATGAGCTCATCAATCATAATATATATTATTGATACATGGAAATTATTGAACTAACTTGAATGTTGAGCTTGTGTATGTTAGGGTAATAACGTATTGAATGGATATATGAATGTTTATTACATTGTATTGAAAATATTAGGTAAGTATAATTCTTGTTACATGGGCTTACTAAGCACAAAATGCTTACCCTATTTCCTTTTTCCCTATTTTGTAGTGTTAAGAGCTCGGAGGTCGGATCGGTGGGAGACTCATCACACTATCAACCCCAATATTTCGGTATTTAAAGAAACTTTAGTTTGGAAATGAATGGCATGTATAAGCTAACAAAATAAATGTTAATATGAAAGGAATGTAAGGTCAGCCATTGGTATGGCTTATGTGTTTAAGTTATCTTATAAATATGCATGAATTATTTGAAAATATGTTGAATTGGAATGGTCTCGGTTTTTAAAAAAAAAAATTCGTAAATTCTGGTAATGCCTCGTACCTTATTCTGACAACGAATACGGATAGGGGGTGTTACATTTGTTGGTATCAGAGCTACGGTTTAGCCGGTTCTAGGACCGATATAGCGAATACGGATTAGCTATACATGCCATTTAAATTATTTTTGATAGTGTGATATCTCCTGACCATTTAAATTGTGTTTTCCTTATAGTAATGTCATCTGACCGAGCTCAATCTGAGGAAGCTGGGAGTCATGCTCCGGCTTCAGTACAAAGAGAAGAAACTAGCAGTAGAAGGCCCGGTATAGAGGGTCAAGGGGAGGAGGCAAAAATAGCCTTCTTTCAAATGATGAATGAATGGTTTACCCAGTACATAAGAACTAACCCTACAGTGCAGCAAACTCAAGCTCCCCCTCCTGTTCCTCCACCGGTTCCCGAGATTCCACAGGGTACAGGTACTGAATTTGTCGGAAAAGGAAAAGCTCCGGTCGATAAAATCCGAAAATATGGGGCTGAAGAATTTCGAGCAGCAGTTGATGATGATCCCGAAAGAGCTGAATTTTGGTTAGAAAATACTACTCGGGTTTTGGAGGAATTATCTTGCACGCCAGAAGAATGTTTGAAATGTGCTGTTTCACTGTTAAAAGACACAACTTATCATTGATGGAATACTAAAGCTTCAGTTGTTCCGAAAGAAGAAATTACATGGGAATTCTTCCAGACCGAGTTCAAAAAGAGATATATCAGTCAGAGATTCCTTGATCAGAAAAGAAAAGAATTTCTTGAGCTAAAACAGGGCAATAGATCAGTATCTGAGTATGAAAGAGAATTTGTTCGGTTGAGTAAATATGCTCGAGAATGGGTACAGTCGGAAGCTGAAATGTGCAAACGATTCGAAGAAGGGTTGAATGAAGAAATTAAGCTCCTTGTTGGAATTCTTGAAATTCGAGAGTTTGCTACACTAGCAGAACGAGCTTATAAAGCAGAAGAATGGAGCAAAGAAAAGAAACAGGCTGAGAGGGAAGCTCGAATTTTTAGTAAAAGACCAATGGAAAAATCTCAGTTTTCTGCTCCAAAGAAATTGAAGAAGTACCAGGATCGTTCTACCTCAACCACTGGGTATTCGGATAGAGTGCGAGGTTCACAGCGCACTAATTCAAGACCTTCCACTCCCTCAGTGACCAGTGTTGCCAGTGTTGGTACCCCTAAGCCGAGATGCCAGTATTGTAATAAAGCTCATTTTGGTGAATGTCGATTTAAGAGCGGGGCTTGTTACCGATGTGGTTCTTTTGACCATTTCCTCAGAGATTGTCCAGAAAGAAGTGAAAAAGAAGCTGAATATATATCGAAGCCAAGTAATCCATCTTTGAGGGGTAGACCATCTCGACCATCCAGTAATGTCAGTGGTAGCCGAGGAGCTACAAAAGATACTGCAAGTAGGCCTAAGACACGAGCGCCTCCTAGAACATATGTCATGCGTACCAGAGAAGATGCCTCAGCACCCGATGTTATTACTGGTACATTTTCTTTATTTGAAACTGATATTACTGCATTAATTGATCCCGGTTCTACGCATTCATATATATGTGTAAAACTTGCATGCGTTAAAGATTTATCTGTTGAACCTACTGAATTTGTGGTTAAAGTCTCAAACCCTTTTGGCCAATCTATTTTGGTGGATAAAATTTGTAAAAATTGTCCACTGATGGTAAGAGGTTATTGTTTCCTGGCTGATTTGATGTTACTGCCATTTGATGAGTTTGATGTGATATTGGGCATGGATTGGTTAACTCAGCATGATGCAGTAGTAAATTGTAAACAGAAATATATTGTGTTGAAGTGTCAGAATGGTGAATTACTTCGGGTTAAATCCGATCAGACAGAGGGATTATCTGATGTGATTTCAGTTATTACTGCTCAGAGGTATGTCAAAAAGGGATATGATGCTTTTCTTGCTTATGTATTAGATACCAAGGTATCTGAGTCGAAGATTCAAGCAGTGCCAGTGGTATGTGAATTTTCTGATGTGTTTCCAGAGGAGTTACCAGGGTTGCCACCAGAAAGAGAAGTGGAATTTTCTATAGATTTGATTCCGGGAACTACTCCGATTTCCATAGCTCCGTACCGAATGGCTTCTACAGAATTAAAGGAATTAAAGACACAGTTACAGGAACTTGTTGATAGAGGTTTTGTCCGACCGAGTCATTCACCTTGGGGTGCTCCGGTTCTGTTTGTGAAAAAGAAAGATGGGTCTTTGAGATTGTGTATTGACTATCGACAGCTCAATAAGGTAACTATAAAGAATAAGTATCCGTTGCCCCGGATTGATGATTTATTTGATCAGCTGAAAGGTGCTACTGTATTTTCAAAGATTGATCTCCGATCGGGCTATTATCAGTTACGAGTAAAGGAGTCAGATGTGCCAAAGACAGCTTTCAGAACCAGGTACGGGCATTATGAGTTTTTGGTTATGCCGTTTGGGTTGACTAATGCACCTACAGTATTTATGGATCTGATGAATCGAATATTCAGACCGTACTTAGACAGATTTGTGGTAGTATTCATTGATGATATTTTGGTTTATTCTCGAGATGAAGAAGAACATACAGAACATTTGAGAATTGTGTTGCAAATTCTGCGAGAGAAACAGTTATATGCTAAATTCAGTAAATGTGAATTTTGGCTCCGAGAAGTGGGTTTTCTTGGACATATTGTATCCGCTGAAGGCATCAGGGTAGATCCAAGTAAAATCTCAGCTATTGTCAATTGGAGTCCACCGAAGACTGTATCTGAAGTTAGAAGTTTCTTGGGTTTAGCTGGTTATTATCGGAGATTTGTATAAGGATTCTCTATGATAGCTTCTCCGATGACTCGATTATTGCAGAAAGATGTAAAGTTCGAGTGGACTGATGAATGTCAGCAGAGTTTCAACCGATTGAAAGATCTACTAACGAAAGCACCAGTATTAGTGCAGCCTGAACCGGGTAAGGAATTTGTTATTTACAGTGATGCCTCATTGAATGGTTTAGGTTGTGTCTTGATGCAAGAAGGTAAAGTAATAGCCTATGCTTCAAGACAACTTAAACCACATGAAAGAAATTATCCGGTACATGATCTTGAGTTAGCTGCTATTGTTTTTGCATTGAAGATATGGCGGCATTACTTGTACGGTGAAAAATGTCATATTTATACTGATCATAAAAGCTTGAAGTATTTGATGACACAGAAAGATCTGAATTTAAGACAGCGCAGGTGGCTTGAATTGATAAAGGACTATGATTTGATTATTGATTACCATCCGGGTAAGGCTAATATTGTGGCTGATGCTTTGAGTCGAAAATCTCTGTATGCTTTACATCTATGAATGCTCAATTGTCTTTGGTTGATGATGGTTCAATCTTAGCTGAATTAAGAGCTAAACCGACATTTTTACAGCAAATATGTGAAGCTCAGAAGAATGATGAGAAGTTACAGGTTAAACGGGCACAATATGAGTCAGGTACTGATTCTGAATTTCAAGTTGGGATTGATGATTGTTTATTATTCAGAGGTAGGGTATGTGTACCCAAGAATTCAGAGCTCATACAGAAGATTTTACACGAGGCTCACAGTGGTACTATGTCTGTACATCCGGGAAGTAATAAAATGTATAATGATTTGAAGAAGATGTACTGGTGGCCAGGTATGAAACGTGATATTTCTGAGTTTGTATCAAGATGTTTGATATGTCAACAGGTCAAAGCAGAACATCAGGTACCTTCGGGGTTACTTCAGCCAATTACTATACCAGAATGGAAATGGGAAAGAATCACTATGGATTTTGTATCGGGGTTACCATTGTCTTCGAGGAAAAAGGATACTATTTGGGTGATTGTTGACTGATTGACAAAGTCAGCACACTTTATTCCGGTACGTATGGATTATTCTTTAGATAAACTGGCTGAATTGTACATATCTAAGATTGTCAGGCTACATGGAGTGCCTATCTCCATTATATCAGATAGAGATCCCCGATTTACGTCTCGTTTCTGGGATAAATTGCAAGAAGCTTTGGGTACTCAGTTGTATTTCAGTACTGCATTTCATCCTCAGACAGATGGCCAATCTGAGCGAGTAATTCAAGTATTGGAAGATATGCTCCGATGTTGTATACTAGAGATTGAATTTGCTTATAATAACAGTTATCAATCCAGTATTAAAATGGCTCCGTATGAAGCTTTGTATGGTAGAAAGTGTAGAACACCATTATACTGGACAGAGCTCAGTGAAAAGAAGATACACGGGGTTGATTTGATCCAGGAAACAGAAGAAAAAGTAATGGTTATTCGGGATAGTTTAAAAGCAGCTTCTAATCGCCAAAAATCATATGCCGATCTTAAACGAAAAGAGATTGAATTTCAGGTCGGTGACAAGGTATTCCTGAAAGTGTCTCCTTGGAAGAAAGTTCTCTAGTTCGGTCGAAAGGGTAAATTGAGTCCAAGATTTATCGGGCCATATGAGATCATAGAAAGAATTGGACCGGTCGCTTATCGGTTGGCATTACCACCAGAACTTGATAGAATCCATAATGTTTTTCATGTGTCTATGCTACGACGATATCGGTCAGATCCTTCACATGTTATTTCTCCGACAGAAGTGGAGATTCAGCCGGATATGACTTACAGTGAAGAACCGGTCAAGATATTGGCACGGGAAACAAAGGAGCCTAGAAATAAAAAAATAAATTTGGTGAAAGTATTGTGGCAAAAGCACGGGATTGAGGAAGCGACATGGGAATCAGAGGAGGCAATGAGGAAACAATATCCAAACCTCTTTACTGGTAAGATTTTCGAGGACGAAAATCCTTAAAAAGGGGGGGAGAGTTGTAATGGCCTAAATTCAAGATTTATCGGAATAATGGTTTCGCAACCATAAATCCGATTTAAATAGAAATTTATTTCAATATGTTTGCATGAGTTTTTATATGATAGGAGATATTTTATAAATATTTATAAAATGTTAGTAATGTGGTATTAAACTTTCGTTAGAAAATTTTAATGTTTGGGTAGGTAATTAAATGAAAAGGACTAAATTGAAATGAAAGTAAAAGTTTAATTATAAATGAAAAGAAAGTATAAAGGACCAAAATGGCAATTAAGCCATTTTGTCTAGATTGAGGCGGTTTATTGAAGAAAATCTGAGGTTTTTTTTAGTATTATTATATTATTATATTATTATATTATTATATTATTATATATATATAAGAAAGGAGAAAAGAAACAAAAGGATAAAAACAAAGGAAGAACAGAGAGCAAACGTGAAGGAAAGAAAGAAAAAGAGAAAAGAGAAAAAAAAAGGGAAAATTTAAGTTTGAAGCTTGGAGTTTAATTTGGTAAGTTAATTTAGCCCTTTTCTTTTAATTTTGATACTTTATAAGTTTTAGAACCAAGTTTTGATGAATTTAAGTTGAATTTTTTGAAGTTTTAGAGTTTTTGAATATAGCATATGATGAATAAAATGATGAATTAGTGGTTTAATTGAAAGAATTTGAAGTTAGAATTGGATAAAGGACTTAATTGTAAAACAAGCTATAAGAAAACAGTTTTGGGACAGCAGCAGTAGAGTAAGTTTGAAAATTCACCAAACATCGTAGAAGTGGAATTAGAAGTTGAGTGAGATATGAAATTAAAGCTTATTGAGTCTATTTTCATATGAAAGAAACAAGGAAAGAAAAGAAGTTCTGTATGTTGAGATATTTAGATTTTTGTAAGACTGGTTCAGAATGAATTCGGGTTCCACTGTTTTAAATTTAGAAAATCATCAAATATTGGATAAAAATAATTAGGGGATTAAATTTATATGTTTAGAATTATTAATGAGTCTAGTTTCAATAGAAATAAATGAGAACATCATCTGAATCTTGTATAAAGAGATAATTAATTTTTAGTGAAGAAGGGTCAGAACTGCCAGACAGCAGAGCAGGGGTGACTTTGATGAATAAACTGTACTAATTGGCTTGGCCAAAAATTCTGGAAATTTTATGGTATGAAGAAAGGTGAATCTAGTTTCATATAAAATTAACGGTTCCTCATTTGGAGCTCTGTAGCTCGAGAAATAAATAATTTAGTGACTGTGACTCAAGTAGACAGCTTTGAATAAACTAAAAATAATAATAGAATTATAGAAAATGCTAGATGTGAACATGAAATGTATTGAATTGATGATTGAATTTATTTATTTAGATCCGGAAAACTCAAATACGAAGCTAGATCGAGGAAAGGAAAAAGTTCCGGATTAGTAGATTTTGTAAACGAACTGATAACGAGGTAAGTTCATGTAACTTGAATTATATTCTTAAATGTTGAAATGTATGTTATTGTTGTGAATATAATTTGAATGTTCATGGTATGAAAATTTATGCAATATTGATATTTTGATAAAAAGGGAAAGAAATCCCGGTTGAATGAAAGGAAAATTCGATGGATCTCTGAAAAGGAATTGACGGTGAAAAAGGATCTAGCCCGGACGGGTGATCCTATCCTGATATAGCCCTCCCGAAGAATATGTAGAAAATGGATTTAGCCCGGACGGGTAATCCAAATTAGGGTCTGAATTTAGCCTGGACTGGTAATTCAGATCCAAGCTCATTAGAGTAATTGTCGTTGCAGGGGATTTAGCCTGGACTGGTAATCCCGACAATACTCTATGAGTTTATATTACAGGGGATTTAGCCTGGACTGGTAATCCCGCTGTAAGGATGAGGTTCGCGGGAGTGTGCTCTCTGAAATGGAAATGTGCGCACATGAATATGAATTGACGGACCCGAATTTGTACACTAAGGTGTACCTCTGAAAATCCATCGAAATTCCGAGTAATTCAATGGGATAAATATAAAAAAATATGGAAATTATGGTATTGATGAGCTCATCAATCATATATATATTATTAATGCATGGAAATTATTGGACTGACTTGAATGTTGAGTTTGTAAATGTTAGGGTAATAATGCATTGAATGAGTATATGAATGTTTATCGCTTGTATTGAAATTACTAGGTAAGTATAATTCTTGTTACATGGGCTTACTAAGCACAAAGTGCTTACCCTATTTCCTTTTTTCCTGTTTGTAGTGTTAAGAGCTCGGAGGTCGGATCGGTGGGAGACTCATCACACTATCAACCCCAATATTTCGGTATTTAAAGAAACTTTAGTTTGGAAATGAATGGCATGTATAAGCTAATAAAATAGATGTTAATATGAAATGAATGTAAGGTCAGCCATTGGTATGGCTTATGTGTTTAAGTTATCTTATAAATATGCATGAATTATCTTGAAAATATGTTGAATTGGAATGGTCTCGGTTTTAAAAAAAAAATCGTAAATTCTGGTAATGCCTCGTACCTTATTCTGACAACGAATACGGGTAGGGGGTGTTACACCAGCCACCGACTAGCCCCAACCAAACCCCCTCACCCTTTTTCTTTACCGCACGACCCTCACTCCCCATTTCCTCCCCTTAGCTTTTCCCTTCCCTTCTTCCCCGTCGGATCACCCCCACTCCACCACCGCTCGCACCTGCCGCCACGTGCCCACCCCAACACCTTACCGTCGGTCCTTCTTTTTCACCCCTTGTTCTTTTCCTTTTCATATTATTATTATTATTATTATTATTATTATTATTATTATTATTATTATTATTATTATTATTATTATTATTATTTCGTCCATTATTATTATTATTACTATTTTTACTTGTTTTATTTGTTTCTTTGTTCTTGTTTCATTAGTTTCTTTGATGATAAATTTGTGTTTATGCTTGATTTTGTTCAGGACATTTTTCCTATTTTATTTTTTCTGGTTTTTCACTATTGCCTTTAGTGTTATTTTGTTTATTGTTTTTAGTCTTATGATTATTACTTTCATCTTCACTATCATATTAGTTAGGGTTATGTTTTTCAATTATTGTTATTTTTATCAGCAGTATTATGCTTTTATTTTGTTTTACGTTGATTTTATTTTTGATTTTTTTATTCATAATATGCTTGTTTATTCATTTTTATATTGATCATTATTAGTTTTATACTGTGTTTTTGTTTGGTAGCAGCATTCTGCTTATTAGTCAAATTTCTATTTAGTCCAATTGTTGCACTGAACTTGGATGTTTATTTCTTCTTAGCTTGCACCTAATATGTTGGTTCATCAATTTGATTTGTTTGATCACTTTATTGTAGATACACCATGAAGAAAACACGAGGCAAGTTTAAGGTCGTCGTCCTCGCTTTGAAAAAGCGGAAGACACCTGGCGCGACCTCCTCCTCGAGCGTCTTCATTGAGGCCTACCACCATTATCTCTGATTTTCAGTGGGTCCCCAGGAGGATTTATTTTAGCTCCTTCGATAGCGCCCACTCGGCCTAGGCCGATGTATTGATTGGGCCACTTTAGAGTAGGTCCACCTCGCTGATCTTGTTTGAGCCTTTATTGCCACAGCCCCGTGTGACAGATTATTCTCTATCATCGAGCCCACATACATGGAGCTGACATTGGAGTTGTGCTCGACGTTTACTCTTCAGCACGCGATGACGACTCATGACGAGCCAAGCACCATCACTTTCTGACTCGGTGGCTTGGTGCGCCATATGAGTGTTCCCAAGTTTGGCGCTGTTATGGGCCTCTACACTAAGGAGTTTATAAGTGCCGAGAACTTCCTCCATCTACATCGACACATCCATTACACTCCATCTTATTGTTGGGCAGAGCTTACAGCGAGTCAGACACTTTATGACGTGAGTCGCTCGAAGGCGACTTCTCTCTCTCCAGCTTTACGGTATCTTCATTTACTTTTAGCTCACACTTTAACCGGTAGGAGAGAGAGCACCAGAGTCGTTAGTACTCATGATGCTTATTTTCTATGGAGCATGGCTACCGGGCATATATTTGATTTGGCATACTTCATCGCCTTAGCCTTCCGACATCAGACTGACCGCCACAGGAAGGCAACCATCTGTTTAGGCCCTTATGTGACTCACCTTGCTCAACACTTCGGTCTCCTCGACACACTGAAGGAATCCTCTACACTTACACTCGTTAGCCAGATGTTCCCACAGGGAATCTCGAGCATGATTCATATGAGGATGATAGAGTGATGTCGTGGAGTAGATCCTCCTCAATATCAATTATTTCATTCTGACGCTCAGAATGAACCCGAGAACTTCACTGATGATGTTCCTCTCCATCACGAGGACCCACCTCAACCTCCCACCTTCAAGTCACCTCTTGTTTCTTTTGCTGCTTCTTTAGCGGACCTCCCCGACCGGTTCACTTGTTTCGAGCAGTATTGCGTTCAGAGGTTCAACGTTATTAACGTGACATTCCAGTAGATATGTCAGCATCTCCATATCTCCTCCTCAGCACCGACGACTCACGACACCGACGCGTCTGATGATGAGGATCATTGATTCCATTTGTTTTATTTCATTTTATTTTTATTTTTATTTTTATTTTTATTAGACTTATTTCGTTTTTATATGTTGAACTATATTTTTATTTTTATGGTTGTTCCTAATCGAATTTTAATCCCTTAATCTTCTTTACTATTTTTGTTTATTTTCTTATTAGTTTGCTCGAAATTGTGCTCTACATTTAGATTTGACTACAATTCCGCTTTTCACTATTCTGGGGATTTCATCCAATATTCAGGGCAATCTCAGTTTTCTCTCTCTCTTATGACATTTTATCTATACTGTGATTATCT